>SKCR01019455.1:0-67890 GCA_019454045.1 Zanthoxylum bungeanum | reverse complement strand
TTTGTACGGGGCAGACACAATTCCAGCCCCAGGCCTAGCATGTGACATCCGATATAGATTACATATTCCTTTAAGAATATTTCAGGAGAATTGGGTAGGCAAGGTGCTTTGCTAGAAGCCAACCATGTCTTGTAAATCGGTAAAAACGTAGTACTAGGTACGTGCGTGTTCGGATAGTCCGATTACCGGATTTACTGCCAACATATCTAGTGATCTCATGGGCCGCTTCCCGAAGATTCACCGATGACGTATGACTCGCACATTATTAATCTGTTATTAATTAATAAAAGAGAGAAAATTAATCTAGGATTAATTACAGAGATATTTTATCTGGGATAAAATATTATTTAAAGAGAGAACGATTAATTTGGAATTAATCGATAAAATTAATATATTCGATATATTAAACGAAATTAGATTTCGACGCGGAATTAAAATTATATTTTAATTCGGGCGAACGAGTTAATTTAGAATTAATTCGCTAGCAATGTGAATAGTAATTTTGCCAGGCATAATTAGTTAATTTAATTTGATTTAATTACGTCGCAACTGAAAATTCATTAATTCGGAATTAGCGAACCCGAGCCCGGGAGTGTTTGCGGGCCCACTCATATTTCGAATCAAGTGGGGCCCACAAGTCACATCATGCGTCACATCATTAGTCATTCTTGTGATAGAATTCTTGTCACCTTTTGGTGAATGACACCTTGTCACTATTCATTGATTGATGTAGGTGGTTGAAAGGCTTTAATGCCTTGTACCTTTTTGAGTTTGGTAATTGAATTTTGGTATTAGATTTTTGAAATCCATATACACAAAACACAATTCATCTTCTTCTCCCTCACTTCTACATTCGGCCAAGGGCCATTTTCTCTCAAAAGTTCTTGGCTTGGCCGAGAACAAGAAGAAGCAATATGAAGGATTTGCGGCAAAATTTTCCGAGTGCTAGTACACTAAAGAGTCATCCAAAGGTGATAGGGAAACAAACCTTTGAGCATGGAATCAAATACAAAGCTTGGAGCTTGGAGAGCACAAAGAACAAGCTTGGCCGAGAGTCATCCATGGAGGAAAAGCTTGTAGAAATTTTTTGTTGTTCAACGCATCGCAAATCCAATCAAAGTGAGTATTTCCGCTATTTTAACTTTAATGTATTCACTTAATTTCTTGCTTAATTAGATCTTGGCAAACCTAGAAAACCTAACAATGGTATCAGAGCCATGATTAGGCATGAAATTGGATTTAGGGTTCTTAACTTTAAAATTGGGTAAAATTGATTTGAGCATGATTTGATGAAATTGATTATTTGAATATGCTTGAATGATAATAACATAGTGTTATGCATGATCAATTTGATGAAAATTGAATTGGATCAAATTTTCCCCAAATTGTTGGCTTGGTAGAAAGTTGAGAGTGCCCTAATGTCATGGTGATTTTTATTTTTTGATCATTGGATGAGTTGAAAAGACTTGGGAAATGTTGATTTGAGATTCAATTGGATTGAAATCGGAATTGAACAAAAAAACCCTATATTGTCGTGACCAAAAATATGGAAAATGAATTGATTTTTTGATTCAATAATGTTGGACATGTGTTGATGATGATAAGCATGATTAATTTTGTAAATTGATATTTTGGAAATGTTAATTTGGTTAATTAATTATGGCTATTCACTTTAATTGATTTAATTGTGATAGTTGGAATATTATGATTAAATTAATTGGGCTTAATTTGGAATTGGGCTTGTAAAGCTGTATTTGGGCTTAATGGGCTTGGTTGGGCCAAGTATGGTTTAGGTTAATTGGTTGGATCCAATTGGGCCCAAAACCATATCCATAAAGTCCAAATATAACTATTGGGCCTTTAAAGTTTAATTGGGCCTAATGGGCCGAAATTGATTTCTAGGCTTATAGGGTGATTCTTTGATTGGGCTTTGGTTGCCGAAGCCCATGCCTTAAAAAATTAATTGAAAGCTCATTGGACTTTAATTAAACGACATTGGATGTTTATTGGGCTTTGAGACCCGTAATGATTAGATTAGAATCTAAGTCGCAAAGACTCATTAATAAAGTGTAATTATTTAATTCAGAATTAAATAAATGAATTATTATTGAATACGAATTAAATTAGATTTAAATTGTAGTTCGATATAATTCAAGAATTCATACTTTGAGTACTTATTCTCAAACGAGTTTGACTCGCGTAAATCAAATCATTGTTTGAACATTGGATGGTCATTAATTTCAGATTAATTAATTGGATTAGATTGATTGATAACATGCTTTGTGTGAATACATGTGACCGGCGTAAACACACATGTATAACGCAAGCGCACGTATCGTTCAAGTAGTATAAAAATATCGATCCCACGAGGACTTAATTCCTACTGTTGATATTAATTGTTGATACTATTTATTTACAAATATCTAATTAAAGGAGAAGTGAATTGATTGCTTGAAATGATTTGATTTGTAGATTTGCTAAATAAATAAATAAATAAAAAGACAAAAGAAAATACTAAGGAAAATAAAAAAGACTAAAAGATTTAGGATTGTGAATCTTTCTAATATCGTTAAAAAAGATGAAGTGATTATTTTATATTTGTGTAATAAATCAGTTTACTAACCTGGAACACGAATTTATGCGAAAGCATCTGTCGATGGTCAGACACAATTACACAGTTTAATCCAATTTAATCATATGTCTATGTCAATTAAATTATCTGGATTCATTAAGTTTAAGTTCCAATTATGGTTACCCCTGCCCGACAGGTATATGTCTATCCTGTAAGGAAATCTATTAAAGGGTTATCTATCCTCAAAGAAGATCGTGGGCTATTAAGTCAAAGGTTGAAACCTAAAATCCCTATGTCTAGTTCATTTTAAATTTATCACATCAATCTTATTGGTGATCAAACAACAAGAAGCATTTAAGCCTTAATAAGTAAACCTTTAAATTACTCAAATTATAAAATAACCTCTTATAAACCAGTGATATTAGATTTCATCACAACCCTAGAAAACTAACTTAGTTACAATACATAGCTAAAGCTGATAAAAACTTAAAAGACATAAAGTGAAATTGCTGAAAAGTAATAAAAAGAAATGCTAAGGTAAAAAGAATTAACTTCTACTATTTACTATTTAGATATCTCCCATAAAATAATATATAATCTTGTGATATTTTAAACCAACCGTCCGGAATGGCGGTATCCTGATTAAGTCAAATTCAAATATACCAGCCATAAGCGGAACAGAAATATAAACTTAAACCAACCGTCCAGTGTGGTGGTATCCTCATTAAGTCAGGTTAACCAGATTAAATTGAATAACCAACCATCTGGAATGGCGGTATCCTTTATTAATTCAGATTTTAAATAGTTTATATATTATATTTTAAGGGAGATTAATCTAAATAGCAAAAGTAAAAGTATTACCTTATTACCTCAGCATGGGGAAGTTACCCCTTCATGGATGAATAGAATTACTACTACAAAGCGTAAATAAAACTGAATATAAGAAACTAAAGAAGAGAACTCTTTATTTATATATAAGATTTCAGAGGAAGTGGTACATTGAAACTAAGAAATTCAAAATCTATTTATAGGCAAAAAAATCTGATTTTTTATTATTATTTTTCTGATTTTTTTTTTTTTTGTTTTTTTTTTTTTTGGATCGCTGAATTTTGACACGTGGCATGGTGGCTAAAAAAAATGGCTCGTTGAATCTTTGACACGTGGCATGCGGTGCAATTACCAAAATACCCTCAGTGTCGGGACGCCCAAAATTACCAAAATACCATTTTTGCCAAATTTCACAATTTTACTCCAAATCACCTCCAGAATGTCCTGAAACTTTATTTTGGTGTCGGGATGCCCAAAATTACCAAAATACCCTTGTGTCGGGATGCCCAAAATTGCCAAAATACCATTTTTGCCAAATTTCACAGTTTTGCTCCAAATCACCTCCAGAATGTCCTGAAACTTTATTTATCTACAAAATAACACAAAACACATCAAAATATTCACAAAACTCAAGAAACTATACAAAATATTAAGTTAAATGAGTGGGAAATAGTGATACATTTATCACTCATCACACCCCCAAACCTAACATTTTTCTAGTCCTCGAGTAAAATAAAATAACCTAATAAAATTTTAACTAAGCCACTTTCGTAGGGATCACGATTGCATTTAGCATATGCAACAAGCTTTTAAACCCCTAGGTGTCCCTAGTGGACGAGTTGTCGTCTCGTGAGGGTTTACAGCAATGATACCCACAAACATTGTACAAAAGTAAAAAGGTAGTGAAACTAATGCACACAAAAGCAAAAAGACAAGAGAAAAGAGAATAAAGAAGTTAGTGACTAATCATGTGAAACTTCTACTCCAAGTTATTAGTTGTTTTATTTCATTTTAAATTACTAAATAAGTAAATTCTCCGATTATTTTTACCATTGTCCATATACACAACCAACAAAATATTAATGTCAGTAATCATATGCGACACATGGTGCTCGACAAATATACCTTCTGACATGCGAGCGCAAAAGAGCTTCTTCTGCAACTCATACTTCTGCAATCTAAGATTAGATCGATGAAGATCATATAATTTTACCATCATTTCATAGGGATCCAATCCCTTGTTTTGACGACGAAATTGTGGAGTCATTGCAGCAAGCATAACAAATTGAGCAGTTGAGTTGTCATCACTATGAGTCTTCCAAAGCTCAAGCTCAACTATCTGCTCAGGTCCGGGCTTAGGCCCAAGAGGTTTACCTATAGTGTAGAGCAACTTCTCGGATCCCAGGACAATCCTGAGATTCATTTCCCAGTCTGGAAAGTTTGCGTCATTAAAGACATTTTCACCCATGACGATGTCTCTGACGCTGTTCTTTCCTGTCATCTTAATTGCAATAATCAAACTATTCAATTAATTATATATGGTTACATTCCAACTGTTACAAGAAAAATAATAAAATATTAGTCCAACTAATAAATATATAAAATGACGAAATAATTTGAAAGCGTGTAATACCGAGTATTTGAACGAAATTGCAAATTCAATACTGGCCTCCCACTATTTTTCGAAGAACCTCTAACCCTTTTTTGAGTACTCGGGAAACCTAGTTTCCTAGTGGGCTAGGATCCCGTTAAATAACACACAATCTTGACTTTGGCCAACAAGCTGTATGATATTTAACTAGGTAGATCTTTAAGATCAATTGGATCTCATCCAATTTCTAGATCCGGTAGGTGGACCTCCAAGTCCGAAACATATATATAATATATATGCCAATATATCGAATATATTTTCCTAACCTTTTCCTTTGAATCAACTAAGCCTTGGCTTTGGCTCAACAAGCTTAATGATTCCAGTTAAGCGGGACCCATTGACTTTGGAAAGCTTCGTAATCCATGTCGATGAACAAGAAGTGATCTTGACTTTGGCCAACAATCACAACTTGCCCAAGACATGTGATATGGAACAAAGCTTTCATGATATTTGGACTTAATGGAATGGTTTTAGGCCCAATTTGGATCCAATCCAATTATCCTAAATCAACTTGGCCCAACCAAGCCCATTAGGCCCAAATATAACAATTTTAGCCCAATTCCAAATTAAGTCTAATTAATTAAATTCTAATAATCCAAATATCACAATTTATTTAATTAAAGTGTATAGTCATAATTAATTATTCAAATTAACATTTCCAAAATACCAATTTACATAATTAATCATGCTTAAATATATTCAATACATGTCCAACATTATTGAAGCAAAATCAACCTCATTATATGCTCTACATGTCACTGTAATGATGGGATTTTTTATATCAATTTTGATTTCAATCCAATTAAATCACAAATCAATATATCTAAGCATTTTAAACACATCCAATGGTCTTAAAAAATCAAAATCACCATGACATAAATGGCTTTTAACTCTCGGCCAAGATAAGCAAATATAGGGAAAATTAATCCAATTTATTTTCTCAAATATTAAGATGCATAAATCTAATTTAACATCATCCAAGCTTATCCAAACCATCAATTTGAAAATATCATGCTCAAATCACAAAATCCCCAAAATCAAGATTATAAACCCTAATCAATTTCATGCTTAAATAGGATCTGATACCATTGTTGGGTCTCTAAGATCAATCCCAAGATCATTTAAGCATAATAGAAGTGTGAATATGCAAAGAAGTTTGCGGAATAACTTACATTGCTTGGATAGGTAGGATGTGTAGACAACAAAAAATTGCCTTCTTTGAAGTTGCTCCAAGCTCTCATTTGAATGTATGTTGTGCTCCAAGCTTGGTGAATGAGATTCCAAACTAAAAGGGATGTTTCCCTATCACCTTAGAATGACTCTTTATGTGTGCTAGCACTTGGAAAATTTTACAACAAAACTTCCCCTTGTGTTCTTTGTAATTCTCGGCCAAGCCAAGAAGAAGAGAGGGAGAGTGCTTTTGGCGTGAAAGAGATGAAGAAGAGTGATGTGTGAGATGAGTGAATGGGTTACCAAATATTTGATTTTCAAAAAATCAATAAAATAACATTTACCAAATCTAAGTTAGTAAAAGTCACTCATTTCAATCACACTTGAGTGTTTTAGAAGTCATCACACCAAATTCCATCAACATAAAGTGATGAGAATGACATGTGATGTGACTTGATGTGGGCCCCACTTTGATTCAAAATCTGAGTGGGCCCGCAAACACGTTCCGGGCTCGGGTTCGTTAATTCCGAATTAACGAATTTCCGTTGCGAATTAATTAAATCAAATTTAATTAAATAATTATGCCTAGCAAAATTACTATTAAAGTCGCTCTCGAATTAATTCTAAATTAATTCATTTGCCTGAATTAAAATCCAATTTTAATTTCTTTATGAAATAAAATTTCATATAATATATCGAATATATTATTTAATCGATTAATTCCGAATTAATCTCTCTATCTCATTTAATTGAATTTTATCCCAGATAAATTCTCGCCGTAATTAATCCTAGATTAATTTTCTCTCATTTCTAATTAATCACAAATTAATTATGTTCGAGCCATACGTCATCGGTGAATCTTCGGGAAGCGACCCATGAGATCCTTGGATATGTTTGCAGTAAATCCGGTTGTCGGACTATCCGAATACGTGCGTACCCGGTACCATATTTTTACCGATTTACAAGAAATGGTTGGCTTCTAGCAAAGTGTCGTGCCTCCCCAATTCTCCAGAAATATTCTTTAAGGAATATATAATCTTTTTCAGGCCTAGTATACGTAGTATTGCGTATAACGATCTAGTATCGGATGTCACATGCTAGGCCTGGGGATGGAATAGTGTATGTCCCGTACGAAGCATATATCGGATCACTATCAACTAGTCTCTTTAATCGGATAATCATGACCTTGTCATATTATCCTGATGGTTGCAACACATTAGAGTACCAGTTCTGTATCCCTGCATGATCATCATCTCCATATGATTGAAGTGATATTTCCTTCTTGACATCACACCCAAAACACTATGATTCTCAATAAACCCAGAAGAGGAGTACATAGAACCTGTTAAAGTCCCGGACGACCAAAACCAAAGCGTATTGATTGTCGCAAGTACTAGCGATGCAAGTCTCAGGTTAAGACCAAATACACTTACCCTGATTCGGATTCCCATAGACACATATTCATACTACCAATGGGATTCCGATGGGTCTATCCAGAGCAAAGCTGTTTCCATACCATCGGTAAACACAACCTCCTATCACACTTGCATAAATATCCAATACTTAAATATATGAGAACTATGTTGTTACTCTTCCATAACACGCACAAGTGCAATACTAGTCTATTCTGCATTATCGATGTCCAGTCTCGATAATACTATGACTAGAGATATTTAATGATTAAACCTTTATGGATTGATACCGTCTCATATCTTATAATCTGGAACTAATCATAAAGACTTTTATCATTTATATATTTAAGTAATCTAACTATAAAATGATAAAATAGCAATTTCTATTGTCATATAGTTAATTTGTACAAAAAATCGCAATGTCTTTTACAAATAGTGACGCTATGAGTCATAATTATCCAACATGTGTCTCAGTTCATAAGATTGCTATGGAACTGTTCCATGTAAAATTGGAAGAGGGACATGGTGTGAGCCCTTATGTGCTTCATCTGACCGATTTGATCAAACAGTTGAGACGCTATAATTTCTCTCTTAATGACACTTTAGGACGAAGTGTCATTCTTGGATGTCTGCCGATGTCATATCGCCAATTTATGATGTATTTCAACATGAATGGGATTAACTGTTCTTATCAAGAGCTGCATCAGATGCTACTAACAGTAGAGGAAGATTTGAGGAAGGGAGTACCGACTCGCCCTCCTAAACACACTGCTCTTCCCGCTTATTCCCACTCTAAACAGAAAGGGAAGAATGAGAAGAGAAAGAAGAAGAAGGGTACAAATCTTCCACCACAGGGTAAGGTAGCTGAACCCAAGAGAGCTGCCGAATAAAAATGCCACCACTGTTGTAAGATCGGCTATTGGAAAAGGAACTGCCATGATTACTTGGCCCAGATTCAAAAGGAAAGAACATTTATTTCAGGTACTTTTATTTTTCCCATTATTGATATCTTATTATCAATTCACATTTTCAATTCGTTGCAGGTACTGAAGGAAAGTAGACGACTAATATCTAGGGAGATACAATTGCGATTTGGGAGTGGTGACTTTTTGGATGCAGTCGTTGTGGGCTTATACGAGATTCCCCTGCCCAGTGGGAGCCTGTTGCATGACTTTTTTTTGTTCCAGGATGTGTTGTGAACATTGTATCGCTCTTTGTATTAGATACTGAGGGCTATAATGTAAATATTAAGAATCGTTCTTTGTATTTATATGATAAATATAATGTTCAGATCCTTGTTTCTCCAAAAGAGCATGGTCATTACATTTTGCATACCTCATAATATATCTTTAATGTTGGAATTAATAAACCTAAAGTATATGATATAAATAATGTTGAACTGTGGCATATGAGATTGGGTCATATAGGCGTGAAACGCCTAACCCAGTTGGTTAGTCTCTTTTTATAATAGTGCATGTTAGGGTTTCCTTGTGTGTGCATGGCTTGAAAAGGGAACAAATCATGCAAAAAAAGGGATGCATTTAATTATTTTATTTGGGGAAAGAATATTGTATATTTTTTGTGGGGAATAAATTCAAAATAATTTTAATTTGGAAAGTGATTTAATTGGATTAGGAAGGGAATTTGATTTAAATTAAGAAGGGGATTTGATTGGATTTTGGCATGTGTTAAATGTGATTTGAATATTTTGGATTAGGCTTGGGTGGAATGGGCTTAAGGAGTTGCATGGGTGTGTGAGGCATGTGGGCTTTTACGGATTGCGGGGATTTTGGGCCGAGGCTAACATTTGAAACAGAGATCAATTGAGCGAACCCGAGGCTAAACAAATGAATTAAATTTGACAAGGTATTTATTTTTTTGAATTTTCCCTCCCGACGTCCGTTTCTTGCGACTTCCGCAACTTATAGGGTAGTGCCTCCATACGAGGCTCAGCATTGGGATTTATGCAAAAATACAGTGTCTACACCATGCAATTTGTGTATATATTGTGATTCAGTGTGTTTTATTTTTGTGTGTTTAATTTGTGTAGGTAAAGTCACATTTTATGATGGAAGAAGTTCTCGTAAATCTTCACAAGTAATTTCCTTCTCTCCCTCAAAAATCTCTGATGAAAGTCTACAAAGCTCGCTTGGAACGGATGAGACAACTGATGATCAAAGGTATTCCTACTGATATTTGTTGGATTATAGAAGCACGGGTCCGATTGGTAGGTAAGTCCTCTGACTCTTTTATTTTACATTTGTCTGGTTTAGGAAGAAGCACTTATGCTAAAAATAGAAGAGCTAAAAGAATGGGTGTATGCTATGAATGTGTTCGTATGTTTTTTGATACTCGTTGTCGTTCTTTAGGAATGGTTTCTGATAACCGTGAAGATAAAATTAATTTCATTAGGGATGGCTTGAGTAAGGAGTCTTTGGATGACATATCTAAAACTCTTGAGACGCATCCCAGTGGATATGTGTATCACAAAATCCGCGTATTATATACCCAATTCCAAAAATAAAGACAACAGTTAAGTCTCGGGAATCTGATTGAAAAGGACCTTGTTTGCTAATTTATAAGAAAATTGGATGGGAAGCTTGTCCCTGACGCATAGACGTCAATCAAGCTGTAAATTATTATAAATATTATATCTCTTTGTCTTTTCCTAATAATTATGATTTGTTTTATTATTTCTTTTATTTTCTCCAACAGGATCCAGACCTTTTTTACTATCACGATTTATTTTACTATTTAACTAATAATTGTCATTTGGCAGGTACTAGTGTTATTATTTTATTCACCCTTTTCAGGTGCTATAAATTCAATTCATCATTGCACTTTTGAAGGCATCCAGATAAAAATGGAAGCCACTTCAAGAAGACGAGTTGAAAACATCTGTGTGTTTTACCTACTAGTGTTGGGGTTAAACCAGAATACATAACGCTAGCACATGAATTGGGTTGAGTCATTGCTGTAAGGAATATGCACTTAGTATATGGTGGTGGAAATCTTGGACTTATGGGGATCATTTGAAAGGCCGTATAGGAAGGAGGCAGTCTAGTTTTGGGAATCATCCCAAAACCCTTGGCAGAGACGAATCTTATTGGACCATCAAATGGAGAGGAACTAATCGTACCAGGTATGTCTGAACAACTAGTAGAAATAATTAACTGTGCTGATGCTTTTATTGCTTTGCCAGGTTGCTTGGGCACAATGGAGAAAATTTTTACAGTGTTATCTTGGTTGAACTTGAACATACACCAGAAACTGCTTGGACTGTACAACGTTGATGGATTTTATGATTTTCTTTGTGTGTTCTTGATGATGCCCGGAGAAATAAGTTCATGTCAAAACTTGTAAAAGAACTCCTATTCACTGCCAGAACTACCCCATATTTAATTGACCAAATCTTAGCCTTTGAACCACAAATTGACCATATCATTTCAAAGAGAAAATTGGTCTGAGGACGATCGTGGTAAGAGGCGTCGGATAAATCTGGATCTTAACCTTTAACTTTTCATTTAGATATAGAATTTCAGTAACCAAGTATTGTTTAAGACATTGGGGACATTGTCTCATTTAGGTTTGGGGGAGGGGAATAGTAAATAGTATTATTTTATTGTGTTATTTTAGTCTAAATTTTTCGAAAAATACAAAAAAAAAAATTTGAAAAATTTACAAAAATCAAAAAAATATTTTATGTTTTTGTGTTTTTAACTTGGTTTGGTGAGAGATAGTTGTGTAAGGAGTTTTCACTCCTGAGACATATCTCAAAGCTATTTCGGAACAAGTTAATTTTTATTTATTTCCTTTTGAATTATTTAATTTGTGAATTCTCCATAAAACTGACTAAAATGAATCTTCATATGCTCAGTTGGTAGGTATTATCAACATACATGGTAATATATGGACATGAGTAGTAATTGACGAGTTTGTAATAATCAGTGCTCTGGTTTTATGAAAGAAGCATCTTAAAAAAAGGCGATGGGATAAAAAATGTCTGAGATCCGAGTTATTAAGGCTGTAAGGGTGTTTTAACACCTAGTGCCCTAAAACCAACTGGTTTGGGAGTCACTGGCCCAAAACTCGCTACATGGATCGAAGATGTTGCAAAAAATATATATATCTTAAGTATGAGTAATTAAGTCTGTATGGGTGTCTTAACACCTAGTGTCATAAAGCTAACTGGTTTGGGAGTCACTGGCCCAAAGCTCGCTACATAGATGGATGATATTGTATATAAAAAAATCAAAAATAAAAAAAAAAATCAGAAAAATCAGAAAAATTATAATATTGCTTAAAAAAGTGTGAATTTCGATATAATTTTAGGACAAAAATATTACTCTCTTTTCAACTACACATGTGACTATTGTGGGCAAAATGAGTTGATTACCATTTTGTTGGTTGTGTATATGGAGAATGGTAAAAATAATTGGAGAATTTACTTATTCGGTAATTTAGAAAGAAACAAAACAATTATTGACTTGAATAAGAAGTTTCACATGTTTAGTCACTAACTTCTTTATTCTATTTTCTCTTGTCTTTTTGCTTTTGTGTGCATTAGTTTTACTATCTTTTTACTTTTATAAGACGTTTGTGGGTATCGTCGCTGTAATCCTTCACGAGACTACAACTCGTCCACTAGGGACACCTAGGGGTTTTAATGCTTGTTGCATATGCTAAATGCAATTGTGATCCCTCCGAAAGTGGCTTAGTTTAATTTTAATTATTTATTATATTTATTTTTTGTTTTACTCGAGGACTAGCAAAATGTTAGGTTTGTGGGTGTGATGAACGGAAACATATCAATATTTACCGCCCTTTTTACCTAATATTTTGTTTAGTTTCTCGGGTTTGATGAATGTTTTGATGTGTTTTGATGTATTTTGTAGATAAATAAAGTATCAGGATTTTATGGAATCACTCGGGGCTAAAACGATGAAATCCGAATAAAAAAAAGGTAAAAACGGAAATTTACTACACACATCACGAAGTGCAGTCCTAAATTCCAGTTTTACATAAGTTTGGTATTTTGGCCATAACGTTTTCATCTGATATCTGATTGAGCTGATTCAAGTTTCAGATTAAAGAAGACACAAATATCTATAACTTTGAAGTTTTAAATATTTTTGAATTCTGAAGTTTGTGTAGACAACAGAACTTGACGACGCTGTTCTAGGCTCGCGGCCTAGTTGGGAGTACGAAATAATATGGAGTCGCCCCCGGTGTGAACCGGGACAAAGATTTAAGGCAGCACTCACCCCTCACAAGGGAAGACCTCAAACCATTGGGTTCAGAATGGTCTCTTACTTATGTCACTTGTGATGATATGATTTGTGCAATAAACTAACTGAATCTATTCAACATTCATGCTCAAGGGTAATCTACGTCTAGTATGCATTCATCAAAATAACTCCTAATCTAAGTTTGCATGCTCGAAAATAAGTCTTTAAATGGGAACACGCAATATCACCCAATGAGCATATTGAGCCATTAAACCAAAATAAACCAATAACTATTTAAACATAATCATAAAAACACCATGCATAAAATAACATAATCACGCTTGAAAATAAACAATAAACTAGACTACATCATGCTTTAAATAATAAGTAAATAATCTACGAACTACATCATGCTCAAACACAAGTTTGGATGAGACGAAATACGTGTCTCTTAAGTGGTACGTGGCGTTGTATCCCGAGTACAAACCGCACTACCGTCCATTCGGATTCGGCTACGGAATTTACGTCCGGGTTTCCATCCTATATACCACAAAAGGGAACACATATTCCGCTCATCCAACAATCACATCATGCCTCAAAAAATGGCTCTCATGTGATAATATTTTTAGAATAAATAAAAAAAAATGAAAGATAATAGATAAAAAGGTGCCCTCAGGTCTAACCTCTTTTATCGTCTCACGAAAGGGCGTTACACGGCCGTTGGAATGGTGGATGATCCGCAACTCTTCTGGTTCACTAATCCAACGTTTTTCCTCGTTGTTTCACTGTTTGGGCTGCTGTTTTCACTCTGTTGCGCTGCTGTTTTTGTTGTATTTTCTGGTCACTGTTTTTGGCAGTTTTTTAGGGTGCAGTTTGGGGCTGTTTTTGTGGTGAATGGGGGCTGTTTTGGGGCTGTTTTTGGCATGATTATAGGGCTGTTTTCTGGACTGTTTTCAGGGTCAGATTTGCGGCAATCCTGGGCAGTAAATGGGGTTGTTTGCGGCAGGTTTAGGGGCTGGACATTGGGCTGTTTCAGGCGTGATTTGGAGGGCAATGCAATGGCTGTTTTGGGGATATTTATGCGTGAATAAGGGAAGCAAGATGGGGGCTGATCTGCGTGAATTTAAGGGGGAGAATGAGGGCTGTTGGCGTGAAGTGGGTTTGTGTGATGAGTTTATGCGTTGGTGGCAGTGTGTGAGGGTTTATGGTGCGTGAGCTGAGGTTAATGTGTGTGGGGGCTAGGTGGCTGCTGTTTGAATAAGGTTTCAGCGTGAGTGGAGTATGTAGGTCAGGGGGTTGACGCGTGGGTTGGGGCTTGGTTAAAGGTGTGAGGATTAGGTGGCTTACGTGAGTCAGTTGGTGAGAGGGTCCGTGTGCGATGAGGCTGGGCGTGACTTTGAGGGTGTGTGTGTTTGATGAAGAGGCAGCAACGAGTTTAACGTGAAGAGTGGGGCAGGTTGCTTTGGCGTGTCAATCTTGTGTGTATGAGCTCTGAATTTTAGGGTTGATTTCGTGAGAATGAGTCGGCCAACCAGGGTTTGAATGTGTGGAGAGAGATTATTTTTATAGGCAAAGGGATAAGCTTTACCTTGTTGGGGAAGGAATATGATTTTTGTGTTTAAGATGGATATCTTTTAATTTAGTATGTGATAAGGGAAATCTTTTAATTAAGGGAAGTGATTTGATTTATTCTTTTAGTTAAGGATATGATTTATTTAAATTGGTAGGTGATTTAATTAAATTAGGAATGTGATTTATGTATTTTAGGAAAGGGATTTAATTTATTTAGGAAGGTGATTTAATTTGTGAGATGTGTTTTAAATATTTTAATTATTTAATTTGTGAGATGTGTTTAATGGGTTTGGTGTGTTTTTTTAAAACAGAGGTCCAACAAGCGAACCCGAAGCGAAACAAGCGAGTTAAATCTGAAAAAAAATACTAATCAAACTTTACCCTTCCAACGTCCGTTTCCCGCGGCTTTCACAACTAAAGAGGTAGTGTCTCCATACGAGACTCATCATCGGGCTAATATGCAAAAATGCAATGCCTACAGTTTGTAAGACCAAAATTGATGAATAATCTAGTATATTTTGTGTAATTAATATAGTCATTTTCAAAATATAAAATAAATAAAAAATAAATAAAATTGACAAACTTCCACCAAACAAGCTTACATGTTTGATGGAGGATTTGGTGCCATGTTTGGTGTCATGTTTGGTGTCATGTTTGATGTCATGTTTGCTGCCATGTTTGATGGAGAAATTGGTGGAAGCCTTTAGATTTTCCTATAAATACCAAGCTAAACTTTGTAAATTTTTCATGCTTTCTTTGGAGGAATTTCTCCATGAAAACCTAAAGGAAAGTGTCTTGTATATTTATTTAAGTTTTCTTGTATTTTCTTTTATTTAATTAATAAAATTTTGTGTGTTTTCTTTTACAGCATGAGCATGTAATCTCATTCTGCTGGGGTGAAAAGGTGAGACTTTTAATATAATGAATTAGATTAATCTCCCTTATTTTAATTAAAACTTGGATTAATTAGTTACCGGCTATATGGACGGTTTAGGTGACAACCTTATTTACGGCCTATATGGTCGGTTTTTCATTTCAAACGTAGTTTCTGCCTATATGGTCGGTTGGATTTAATTGAGACAAATGAAATTACCGTCTTTCTGGTATGGTTAATTAATCGGTAAATATTGAGAATAAAGGAGATTTCTAATTTTGAAATATTAAAAGTGGATCCTCTAACCCCCAGCATTTTCTTTTATCGTACTTTAGCATTTTTAATTTCCAGCATTTACTTTATTTAATTTCAAGCATTTACTTTATGTCTTCTATTTTATTTAAGTTGTTATTTGCCTTAGATATGTGTCGTAACTAAGTCCGTTATCTGGGGTTGTGATGAAATCCAATATCACCGGGTTACAAGGGGTTATTTTATAATTTGGGTAATATAAAGGTTTACTTATTAAGTCTTAAACTTAATGTTTCTTGTTAACTGGCCATTAATAAAATTGATCTGGTAAAATTAAAATAAATTTGACAAAGAAATTTTAGGTTTCAGCCTTAGACTTAATAGCCCACAATCTTCCTTGATGATAGATAACCGTTTAATAGATTTCCTTACAGGATAGGAATATACCTGTCGGCGGGGGTAACCATAATTGGTACTCAATCTTAATGAATTTAGGTAACTTGGTTGACATAGGAATATGATTAATTGGGTTACATTGGGTATTTGTAACTGACCATCGGAAAATGCGTTTACATATTTTCGTGTTCCAAGTTAGTAAACCAATATATTACACAAACGTGAAATAACCACTTCATCTTTTAAAAGATATTAGAATAATTCACAACCCTGGATAGTTTTACAAATTTGAATTTTCCTCGCGCAATTTTATTTACTTGTTTTAAAATTTAAAATGATCATTCCAATCAAAACAATCAATCCTTTAGATACTTTTAAACATTTGACTTCACAAATTAATAGCTTAGGTATTAAGTCCTCGTGGGATCGATACTTTTTATACTACTTGAACGATATGTGCACTTGCGTTATACGCGTGTGACAATGCCGGTCAAAATATTACAATAATACTACCCAAATCACTTCATACATGCATCATAAGCTTCCAATTCATCATCCAAAACTAAAAGCCCCAATTTTCAGATTTAAAGGAACCTTAGAACCTTTCTAGATCATCGGGAAACAATAAACTAAATTTTCTAAGCTTGGGGTATAAAGAATTACTTTTAATTCTCTTGTATCCTTAGCTTTTTCCTAGATTTTCCTTCATTTTCTTCATGGTTTCATCAAACCATAATCTTAGGGTTTATTTTGTAGATGGATTGGCCATAGAGTCCAAGTGAAGAAGAAAAGAAAACTTCCCATCTTTTATTTTGGTTATGACCGACTCTGGGCATTTTTGTCCATTTTGTGATTTAAATCAATTAAATCAAGATAAGCTTTAATCTTGGCAAATCAAATTTGGACAAATTTAGCTTCATAAATTCATGCCATATAAACCAATAATAATTGGACAAATTTCATAACATTTATGAAAAAAGTTTATTAATTAATCATTTAAATATTTAACATTTAAATATCCAAATAATCAATTAATATAATTATTATTATATATTTATTTTTATTTAAAATAAATAAAAAATACATATATTTATGACATGTGTCAAAATCTCATTTGATAAATAATTAATATGTATCTAATCGTATTATGTATCAAATACAAATACACAATAATTACGATTGGCCAAAATCTCATAATGCATGTGTTATAGTTTAACCAATTAAACGATTCGAATTAACTCATTTAATTCATTGAAGTATTATGAATAATCTGTATTATTCATATCGCGTTGCCCAAGTGCTCAACGAGTACACTTCATGTTGTGAGACTCTCTAAGTTTAGGTTTAGTCGTCACGAAATCTAATTTTGTGTCTATAATCCACCCACTCATGGATTATGACGATCATGGATAATCTCGCTAAACTATGCAAACCGAGGTCATTGCATACGTATAATCCCTCCGTCACAGGCTATCCATATTATACATTGGGTACAGATAAAAATGTCAATTGGACTTATGGGGATCGTTTCAAAGGCCGTACAGGAATGAGGCAGTCATGTTTTGGGAATCATACCAAAACCCTTGGTGGAGGCAAATCTTATTGGACCATCAAACGGAGAAGAGCTAATTGTGCCAGGTATGTCTGAACGACTGGAAGAAATGATTAACCGTGCTGATGCTTTTATTGCTTTGCCAGGTGGCTTGGGTACATTGGAGGAAATTTTTATAGTGTTATCTTGGGCAAACTTGAACTTACACCAAAAACCGCTTGGACTGTACAACGTTGAAGGATTTTATGATTTTCTTTGTGTATTTTTTGATGATGCCCGGAGAAATGGGTTCGTGTCAAAACCTTTAAAAGAACTCATCTTCATTGCCAGAATTGCTCCGGATCTAATTGACCAAATCTTAGCCTATGAACCACAATTGACCGTATCCTTTCAAAGATAAATTGGTTCGAGGACGATCATGGTAAGAGGCGTCGGATTAATCTGGATCTTAACCTTTAACTTTTCGTGTAGAATTTCAGCTAACCAGGTATTATCTTCTAAACTCTGCTTCTACTGTTTAAGATATTGGGGACAATGTCTCATTTAGGTTTGGGGGGGAATTAGTTGATCAGTATCTTGTTTTTAGTTGTGTGTTGTTTTTATTTTTAGTCCAAAATTTTTCGAAAAATACAAAAAAAAATAAAAAAATTTCAAAAATTACAAAAATATTTTGCGTTTTTGTGTTTTTATTTTGACTAAAAATGT
Source organism: Zanthoxylum bungeanum (assembly GCA_019454045.1). Lineage (NCBI taxonomy): Eukaryota > Viridiplantae > Streptophyta > Magnoliopsida > Sapindales > Rutaceae > Zanthoxylum > Zanthoxylum bungeanum. The sequence continues at coordinate 49,678 of SKCR01019455.1, read as the reverse complement.
GAAATTGGTAAGAGATAGCTGAGTAAGGAGTTTCCACTACTGAGACGTATCTCAAACCTAATTCGGAACAAGTTAATTTTTTTTATTTCCTTTTGAATTATTTAATTTGTAAATTCTCCATAAAACTGACTAAAATGGATCTTCATATGCTCAGTTAGCAGGTATTATCAACATGCATAGTAACATACAGACATGAGTTATAATTGAAAAGTTTGTAATATTCAGTGCTCTAGTTTAATTGGAGGAAGCATCTCAAAAAGTGATGGAGTAAAAAAAAAAGTCTGAGATCCGAGTTATTAAGTCTGTAAGGGTGTTTTAACACCTAGTGCCCTAAAGCCAACTGGTTTGGGAGTCACTGGCCCAAAGCTTGCTACATGGATCAAGGATGTTGCAAAAATATATATATCTGAAGTCTGAGTAATTAAGTCTCTAGGGGTGTCTTAACACCTAGTGCCCTAAAGCCAACTGGTTTGGGAGCCACCGACCCAACACTCGCTACATAGATGGAAGATTGTATATAAATATAAAAAAAAACAAAAAGCAAAAGAAAAAATCAGAAAAATCAGAAAAATTATTCCATTGCTGCAAAAAGGTGTGAATTCTGATAAAACTTTAGGACAAAAATATTACTCTCTTATCAACTGTACTTGTGACTGTTATGGGCAAAAATGAGTTGATTAATATTTTGTAGGTTGTGCATATGGAGAATGGTAAATATAATCGGAGAATTTACTTATTCAGTAATTTAAAAAGAAATGAAACAACTAGTCACTAACTTCTTTATTCTCTTTTCTCTTGCCTTTTTGCTTTTGTGTGCATTAGTTTTATTATCTTTTTATTTTTGTAAAACTTTTGTGGGTATCATTGCTGTAAGTCCTTACGAGACTATAACTCGTCCACTAGGGACACCTAGGGGTTTAAAGGCTTGTTGCATATGCTAAATGCAACTGTGATCCCTACGAAAGTGGCTTAGTTTAATTTTAATTGTTTCTTGTATTTTATTTTGTTGTTTTGCTCGAGGACTAGCAAAATGTTAGGTTTGGGGGTGTGATGAGCGCAAAATATATCAATATTTACCGCCCCTTTTACTTAATATTTGTTTAGTTTCTCGGGTTTGATGAACGTTTTGATGTGTTTTAGTTATTTTGTAGATAATATAATATTGGGACACAATGAATCATTAAGGACGAAATGTGGGTCAAATAAGGGCAAAAATTGGACTTGACATATTAATTTTGGAGATTGGAAACTTGAAAGGGCGTTTTAACGAAGTGCAGTTTTGGAAATTCCAATTTTGCGCATCTTTCGTATTTTGGGCATAACCTTTTACTCCGATATCGGATTGAGCGGATTCAAGTTCCATATTGAAGAAGATTCAAAGATCTACAACTTTAAAAGACAAAATAATTTCGCAATCCGAAGATTTCATGCTCGAATTGGATGAACCATCCAAAAGTGTGTTGTGTGTAATTAGTAAAGTCATTTTCAATCATTTTCAAAGCAAAAAAATAAATTAATAAATAAATAATAAAAATTATCAAATCACCACCAAACATGATAAGCAATTAGTGGAGCAATTAATAATAGATTTGGTGGAGCAATTAGTGGAGCAATTAATAATGGATTTGGTGGATGATTTGATGGAGGTAAAATTTTGCCTATAAATACCAAGCCATTTCATTTGTAAATTCATACTTTCTTCTAAGTAATTCCTTAAGAATACTAAGAAGATTGTATCTTGTTTGTTTATTTACAGCTTTAGTAATTAATTTCATTTTCGCACTTTCTTTTCTTTACTTTTCAGTTTTTACTTTCCGCAATTTACTTTTACGCACAGTACTTTCTTTCTTTAATTTTCAGTTTTTACTTTTCAGTAATGAGGAGGTAACTCCCCTTTGCTGGGGTAAAAGGTAAAACTTTTATTACTAATATTTCGATTAATCTCCCTTAATTATAATATATAAACTAGTTAAAACCTGACTTAACGAGGATACCGCCATTGGTCGGGTTGGTAATTATTTAAATTGGTTTTAACTTGACTAAACTGGATACCGCCTGATTGGTCGGTTGGTAATTAATTATTAATTTGACTTAATCTGGATACCGCCTATATGGCTGGTTGGTAATAATCATGCAAAGTTAATACATTATATTAAGAGAGATATCTAAAATAGAAGTAATAAAAGTGGATCCTTTTACCTCAGCATTTTCTTTTATTGTACTTTTACTTTATTTACTTTTCAGCAATTTACTTTCAGTATTTACTTTCAGCAATTTACTTTCAGTATTTACTTTTCAGTATTTAATTTTCAGTATTTAATTTCAGCATTTACTTTCCATCATTTACTTTTCAGCAATTTACTTTTCAGCATTTTACTTCATGTCTTTTATTTTATTAAAGTTTTTACTAGCCCTAGTTGTTGGACAGTTATGACCCATATCGTCACTATTTGTACAGATCATGGTGTTGTTGTACAAATTAACTATGTGACAAAGGAAATTGCTCTTTTATCATTTGTGATTAGATCACCTAGATATATAAATGATAGAAGGTCCATATGATTAGTTCCGGATTGAGATGATATGAGATATTATCAATCCACGAAGGTTTAATCATTAAACATCCCTAGTCATAGTATTATCGAGATTGGACATCGATAATGCGGAAAAGACTAGTATTACACTTGTGCGCGTTGTGAGGGCATAACAACATAGTTCTCATATATTTGGGTATAGGATACTCATGCAAGTGTAATAGGAGGTTGTGTTTACCGATGGTACGGAAACAGCTTCGCTCTAGATAGACCCCTCGGAATTCCATTGGTAGTATGATTATGTGTCTATGGAAGTCCGCATCAATGTAGGTGTATTTGGTCTTAACCTGAGACTTGCACCGCTAATACTTACGACAATCAATATACTTTGATTTTGGTCGTCCAGGGCTTTAACAGGTTCTGTGTACGCCTCTTCTGGGTATATTGAGAATCGTAGTGTATTGGGTCGAGATGAAAGTTTCACTCCAGTCATAGTGGAGATGATGATCACGTAGGATACAGAACTCGTTCTCTTATATGCTGCAGTTATCAGGATATTATGACTAGGTCATGTTTATCCGATTATAGAGACTGGTTACCAGAGATCTTATATGTGCTTCATACGGGGCAGACACAATTCCAGCCCCAGGCCTAGCATGTGACATCCAATACTGGATCATAATATGCAATACTACGTATACTACGTCTGATATAGATCACTTATTCCTGTAAGGATATTCCTGGAGAATTGGGTAGGCATGGCGTTTTGCTAGAAGCCAACCTTGTCTTGTAAATCGATAAAAACGTAGTACTAGGTACGTACGTGTTCAGATAGTCCGACGACCGTATTTACTGCCAACATATCCGGGGATCTCATGGGTCGCTTCCCAAAGATTCACTGATGACGTATGGCTCGCACTTTATTAATCTGGGATTAATTAGAAGAGAGAGAAAATTAATCTGGGATTAATTACAGAGATATTTTATATGGGATAAAATATTAATTAAAGAGAGAGAACGATTAATTTGGAATTAATCGATAAAATAATATATTCGATATATTATACGAAATTGGATTTCGACGCGGAATTAAAATTGGATTTTAATTCGGGCGAACGAGTTAATTTAGAATTAATTCGTTAGCGATGTGAATAGTGATTTGCTAGGCATAATTATTTAATTACGTCGCAATGGAAAATTTGTTAATTCGAAATTAGCGAACCCGAGCCCGGGAGTGTTTGCGGGCCTACTCGCATTTTGAATCGAGTGGGGCCCACAAGTCACATCACTTGTCACTTTAAAGTTGTTTTAACTTGATGGGTTTTGGTGGAGTTGGTAGAGACTTGAAATACACTCCAATTTGTGTAAGAAATTAAATGAACAAATACCAAATATTTGGTATATCATTTAATTGGTTTTTGAAATCAATTTTTTAACACACAACACTTGAATCTCTCTCTCATTCCTCTCCTCTCCTCTCACGCCCAATGGGCTGTTTTTCTTCTTCTTTCACTGCCATTGCCGAGAGTTGAAGGAAGCTAAAGGGAAATTTTACGGCAAAATTTCTGGAGTGCTAGCACACATTCGGGGTCTTGCGAAGGTGATAGGGAAACCCACTTGTGAACATGGAATCACTAGCCAAAGCTTGGAGCTTGGAGGAGGACATGACCGAAAATTTGGAGGCCAAATTTCTGCAAAAGCCGTGAGCTTCCATGGGCCAAAGCTTGAAGATTTTCATTGTTCCTCGCATCGCCTCAACCGATCGTTGTAAGTATGATTCCGCCATACTTTTATGAGTATTCACATGTTTTTTCATTGCTTGAATTGATCCTTAGGACCTTAAAGAAACCCAACAATGGTATCAGAGCAAGATTAAGCATGAAACTTGAATTTATGGTTAAAATTGGGTAAAATCAATTTGAGCATGATTTGATGAAATTGTTTGATTGAGTATGCTTGAATGATGTTTAATTGAAGTTGTGCATGATCAATTTCATGAAATATTGATTGGATCAATTTTTCCCCAATTGGTTGGCTTGGCCGAATCTATCAATGCCCTAATGTCATGGTATTTTTTTATTTTAATCATTGGATGAGTTGGAATCATGTGAGAAATGTTGATTTAGGATTCAATTGGATTGAAATCGAAATCGATTTGAAAAACCCCTAAAAAACTGTGACATGTATAGCATGATATTGAGTTGATTTTTGATTCAATTGTGTTAGACATGAATTGATGAAAACGAGCATAATTAATTGTATAAATTTGTGTTTTGGAAATGTTAATTTGGTTAATTAATTATGGCATACACTTTAAGTTAATTAGATTATAAAATTTGGAATTTTGGTAATTTAATTAATTGGGCCAAATTTGGAATTGGGCTTGTAAAGTTGTAATTAGGCTTAAATGGGCTTGGTTGTACCAAGATTAGGTTTAAGCTAAATTGGTTGGATCCAATTGGGCCCAAAACCATATCCATAAAGTCCAATTATGACTAATGGACCTTTAATACTTTAATTGGGCCTAATGGGCCTAAATTGGTTTCTGGGCAAATAAGGGTGATTCCTTAAATGAGCTTTGGTATTTGGGTTTGACCCATATTGACCAAAAGTCCATGCCTTAAGAAATTAATTAAAAGCCCATTGGACTTTAATTAAATTAACATTGGATGTTAATCGGGCTTTGTGACCCGTAACGATTAGATTTAGAATCTAAGTCGCTAAGGTTCATTAATAAAGTGTAATATTTAATTTGGAATTAAATAGTGAATTAGTATTAAATACAAATAAATTTGGATTTAATGTTGTAGTTTAATTTAATTCAAGAATTCGTACTTTGAGTACTTATTCGCAAAACAAGTTGGACTCGCACAAAATCAAATCGTTGTTTGAACATTGGATGGTCATTAATATTCAGATTAATTAATTGGATTAGATTGATTGATAATATGCTTGTGTGAATACATGAATGCGATGTATGAATAATGTATATCGGATGGATATTAGATGGGTGGGGCAATTTGGAAATTGTTGTAATAAATTTAGAATTTATTAAATTTGACCTGCGTGTCCAGCCTATTACCTCCTTACTCTTGTATTTCTCTTCTCACCTATTCCCCTCTATGTAAATGAAGGTTCTTTAGAAGTGTTATGTAATCGGGTAGAAGTAATACATGTGCTAGCGGGAGAGAGGAAAGTGAGAGATTTGTTCTAGGAACAATGTGTAAAGTATCCATCCGCATATCATTATTATTTTATTTATATGCGCCTTATTATGTGTTTAGAATGCATGTTTAAGGGTGTATGATGATGAGACCTTAACAAAGATAATTAATTGGTTGCCAATTACACGCGAAAAAACCCTCAACATCATATTAAGCGTTTTTCCTTCCATTGAGTGATTCTTACTTAGATCCAAGACTGGCATTGGTTTGTTGGCCAAAGTCAAGACCTTTGTCCGTCGCGGATGTGTTTGAATCATGAAAGCTTTGTTCCATATTGGTGTCTTGTCCAAGTTGTGATTTGTTGGCCAAAGTCAAGATCACTTCTTGTCCATCGACATTGATTACGAAGCTTTCCAAGGTCAATGGGTTCCGCTTAACTGGGATCACTAAGTTTGTTGTGCCAAATTCAAGGCTTAGTTGATTCAGAGGAAAAAGGTTTGGCAATATATTGGATATATTGCCATATATAAGATATATGTTTCGGACTTGGATGTCCACCTACTGGATCTAGGTATTGGATGGGATCCAATTGATCTTAGAGATCTACCTAGTTAATTATCATACAATTTGTTGGCCAAAGTCAAGATTGTGTGTTATTTAACGGGATCCTAGCCCACTAGGAAATAAGGTTTCCCGAGTACTCAACAGAGGGTTAGAGGCTCGCCGAAAAATAGTGGGAGGCCAGTATTAAATTTGCAATATTCGTTTAGTTACTTGCCATACGCGCTCATTCAAATTATTCGTCAAATAAATTAATATATTAGTTGGACTAATATTTAATAGTTGTTTTAAAAACAGTTGGACTGTATTCAAACTATTTCATTTATAGTTGATTATATAATTGGATTATATAATCAATATATTTGAATTAATAAATTAAATTATAGTTGATTTTATAATTGGATTATAGTAATCAATATAATTGAATTTAATTAAATTATAGTTGATTATATAGTTGGACTATAGTAATCATTATATTAAATAATACATAAATCGTTGATTAAATAGTTGGACTATTAGAATCGAGATAAAATTGAAAGGTTAGTGTTTAAAAACATAATCCTGGGTGAAAATGTATTTAAACAACTTTAATTTTCAAACTGGGAATAAAATTTCAGGATAGTCCTGAAAACTAAGAAGTTACTTTATTTGATAAAATAACATCTTGGGCCTAAGCCCGGAGTTAAGCAAATAGTAGAGCATGATCTTTGGAAGATTCATGTGATGATAACTTTAGTGCTTAATCCATTATGCTTGCCAAATTGACTCCTTAATTTCTTATTCAGAACTAAGGATTAGATCCTTATAGTATGATAATGAAATTGAAGGATCTTCATAAATCTATCTTTAGATTTTAGAAGTACTAAAAATTGCAATAGTAAACTCTTGGAGAGTTAATGGCTATACTCAATGAGACAAAGCCAAAGTTTGCAATAAGGCGAGAAGCGCAAGGCGCATCTTACTTCAACATTCCAGAAGGCCAAGGCTTGGCCAAAGGCTTTCGGGGGTGTGGAAAATGGGCAAAGGCAAATCATTATAGTTTTCTGGGAAGATAAAGGACATATCCCAAAATTTCTGCCTAAATTGTGGCAAACGGGATCACGGAAGCGTGACTGTCGTATGGACATGGAATACATGAAGGAATTGAAGACGGGCAAGGCTCTGACTTCAAATATGTTTGTTATAAATATGTTCACTACTAGTATTAAAATTAGATTTTAGATACTGGATGTGGTACATAAATATGTACTGGTGTGCAGAATCTGCTATGAGCAGGATACTGACTTCAGTTGAGATTTGTCTACGAATCAAAAATGGGACGAAAGTCGTTGTTTTAACCGTAGATACCTAAGTTTAGGAACTACCCTTTGGGTGTGTACTTAAATTAGGAAACTGTTATAATGTGACTAGTTTGACTAGAAACATTATATCTATATCAGTGTTTAATCCGTTGCGGATATACCTTTATATTCTAGAACACTAAAATGTTTTATTTTATAAAGATGATATTGAGATAAACACATTAGATGTGAATAACAGTATTTATATTTTGAATATAAATAAATCTCAAACGTATAACATGACAAACAAATAGCTCAAACTGATTTAATCAGTTAAAACTTAAATGTGGCATTGTTGTTGGGACACAATAAACAAGACTCATATATCCACACTTTTGAAAGTGGGTACTAGGACAAATTTGATTCCATTCAAATAATGTCTATGAGTCTAGTTTATTAGGTAAAGTGCCTAAAATACTATTTACTTGGTAAAAGTGTAAATGCCACTGATCTGTTAGCCCTTATTCATATTGACGTAAGTGGGCCAATGTCTAGCTAGGCTAGAGGTGTATATGAATATTTCATAACCTTTACGGATGTGGCATCGGGTTATGGTTGTGTTTCTTTTAAACACATATCGGAAACTTTTAGAGTTTCGACACGAAGTAAAAAACAGATCGGCTAAAGTATAAAACCATCACGGTTAGACCATGATGAAATTACTTAAGCAATAAGTTTCTCAAATACTTGAAAGAGTATAGTTTCTTTCAATGAGGACTCCTCCCGGAACACGTCAATTTGAGGGGTATCCGAACGGAGAAATCAAATTTTATTGGACATGATAAGGTTAATCATGAGTCGCTTTGAGCTACCATTTTCTACAGATACGCATTAAACAATGCAAAACTTATTTTGAATAAGGTTGCATAAAATCTATTTGACAGACTTCATATTAGATATGAACAAGAAAGAAACCAGGTTTCTCAATCCTGATGATTTGGGTATGCTAGGCTATTTTGGATGATACTAAACTAAAACCCAAATCGGATAAGTGCTGCCTAATTGTAGGTTATCCTAGGGAAACCAAAGTATAGTACATACAACTCACAATAGAACAATTTAAATGCTCGCCATACGGTTTGGAATATAAATATGCAGCAGTGGTAAGTGGGAGGAAAGTAAAACTCGATGAAAATCGGAGTAATACTATTTCAGGCACCAATTCCTAATGGAACACAAATAGTTCATCAAGGATGAAACTATACCAATAATCTTCGAATACACAAGAACCACGTAAGTCGGAGAGAGTCAGAAAACAACCTGGGGTATGGGTTTCTGATCTCACCTCGTAAAGATGTCAATCTTATTGAGGAATACGAACTGACTACGTATGAGGAAGTGATACAAGGTATCGACTCCCTATTATGGCAAAGTGCCATGATGTCCGAAATGGATTCCATGTAAATCAACCAAGTTTGGAAACCAGTTGATGTACCGCAAGGCATTTTGCCTATTGGTACTATATGAGTCTTCAAGGAAGACATACATGGAAGGCAACATACCAACGTACTAAGCTAGGCTTGTAGCGAAAAGGTATCGTTATCAACATTGTGTCGATTACGACGAAACCTTTTACCTGTTGTCACGGTAAATCCATTTTGATAATGCTTGCTGATGCTGCATGTTTCATTTATGAAATATGGCAGCTGAACGGAAAAATCACTTTCCTTAAACAAAAACCTTTTGGAGGATGTTCACAACATCCTGACAGTTTTGCCATACCATAACTAGCAAACAAGTTTGCAGGTTATTCGATCCATGAATGGATTGAAGCACGCATAGTGTATGATTTAATCATAATGGTGTATGATTTAATTCAAAACGAAAATGATTCTTGTGTATATAAGGAGGTTAGTGGGAGCGCACTTAAAGTGAAAGTCTTAAATAATGATAATATGTCATTTCTTGGAAATGATATTCCCATATTACAATCGGTGAAAGCTTGGCTTTCATGAAAATTCTCTGTAGAATTCTTGGGAGAAACAACCTTTATTCTAGGAATAAAGATCTACTGGGATAGATCTAAAAGTTGTTGATACTCTCCGAGAACTCGTACATTGAAATAAATGTACGCGACCTGGTGTCTCATACGCTTTGAGCATATGGAGTCACAATCAGGCCAATCCAAGTAATAGTCACTGGATTGATGTTAAGAACATCCTTTAGTATCTTAGAGAACTAAGGATGCTGTCTTAAACTATGGAGAATGAGAACTTGAAGTGACTGGGTTCACTGCTGCAAGTTTCCTAACCGATTATAACGACTATAAGTCGTAACAACGGTACTATACAGTTTGAATAATGGAACAGTGAGCTGGAAATCTTCCAAACAAGATATTGTTACCGAATAAACAACAAAAGTGGATTATTGTTGCAGTTAAGGCAGCAATAGAAGCCATTTGGGTCGATAATAAATCTAATTAGATTAGATATAGTTCTGTTAGCAGTTGAGCTAGGCGACAGCAGAGGCTAAATAATTAATGGTCTTATCAAAGATCCAGATATATACTTATATTATTCATCTGATTCGTTCGGATCATACATCATGGAGATGTGATGATCGAATAAATCGCAACAGATGATAATCATGCAAATCCGCTGACGAAAACTTTTTCTCAGCAGAAATTTGAGCGAACCGTACATAGTTCGGGTGTAGGAAACTCGAGTGACTGGCTATAGGCCAAGTGGGAGATTGTTGGACAGTTATGACCAATAGCAACACTATTTGTACAGATCATGGTGTTGTTGTACAAATTAACTATGTGATAAAGGAAATTGCTCTTTTATCATTTGTGATTAGATCACCAAGATATATAAATGATAGAAGGTCCATATGATTAGTTCCAGATTGAGATGATATGAGACAGTATCAATCCACGAAGGTTTAATCATTAAACATCCCTAGTCAGTGTATTATCGAGATTGGACATCGATAATGCGTAAATGACTAGTATTACACTTGTGCGCGTTGTGAGGGCATAACAGCATAGTTCTCATATATTTGGGTATAGGATACTCATGCAAGTGTAATAGGAGGTTGTGTTTACCGATGGTACGGAAACAGCTTCGCTCTGGATAGACCCCTCGGAATTCCATTGGTAATATGATTATGTGTCTATAGAAGTCCGCATGAGGGTAGGTGTATTTGGTCTTAACCTGAGACTTGCACCGCTAATACTTGCGACAATCAATATACTTTGGTTTTGGTCATCCAGGGCTTTAACAGGTTCTGTGTACGCCTCTTTTCGGTATATTGAGAATCGTAGTGTATTGGGTGTGATGTCGAGATGGAAGTATCACGCCAGTCATAGTGGAGATGATGATCACGTAGGATACGAAACTCGTTCTCTTATATGCTGCAGCTATCGGGATATTATGACTAGGTCATGTTTATCCGATTATAGAGACTGGTTACCAGAGATCCGATGTGTGCTTCGTACGGGGCAAACACAATTCCAGCCCCAGGCCTAGCATGTGACATCCGATACTGGATCGTAATACGCAATACTACGTATACTATGCCTGATATAGATCACTTATTCATGTAAGGATATTTCTGGAGAATTGGGTAGGCATGTCGCTTTGCTAGAAGCCAACCTTGTCTTGTAAATCGGTAAAAACGTAGTACTAGGTACGTACGTGTTCAGATAGTCCGACAACCAGATTTACTGCCAACATATCTGGGGATCTCATGGGCGCTTCCCGAAGATTCATCGATGACGTATGACTCGCACTTTATTAATCTGGGATTAATTAGAAGAGAGGGAAAATTAATCTGGGATTAATTACGGAGATATTTTATTTGGGATAAAATTTTAATTAAAGAGAGAGAACGATTAATTTGGAATTAATCGATAAAATAATATATTCGATATATTATACGAAATTGGATTTCGACGCGGAATTAAAATTGGATTTTAATTCGGGCGAACGAGTTAATTTAGAATTAATTCGTTAGAGACGTGAATAGTGATTTTTCTAGGCATAATTATTTAATTACGTCGCAACGAAAAATTTGTTTATTCGGAATTAGAGAACCCGAGCCCGGGAGTGTTTGCGGGCCCACTCGCATTTTGAATCGAGTGGGGCCCACAAGTCACATCAAGCATCACATCACTTGTAACTTTAAAGTTGCTTTAACTTGATGGGTTTTGGTGGAGTTGGTAGAGACTTGAAATACACTCCAATTTGTGTAAGAAATTAAATGAACAAATACCAAATTTTTGGTATATCATTTAATTGGTTTTTGAAATCAATTTTTCAACACACAACACTTGACTCTCTCTCCCATTCCTCTCCTCTCCTCTCACGCCCAAGAGGCTATTTTTCTTCTTCTTTCACTGCCATTGCCGAGAGTTGAAGGAAGCTAAAGGGAAATTTTGCGGCAAAATTTTCGGAGTGCTAGCACACATTCGGGGTCTTGCGAAGGTGATAGGGAAACCCACTTGTGAGCATGGAATCACTAGCCAAAGCTTGGAGCTTGGAGGAGACATGACCGAAAATTTAGAGGCCAAATTTTTGCAAAAGCCGTGAGCTTTTATGGGCCAAAGCTTGAAGATTTTCATTGTTCCTCACATCGCCTCAACCGATCATTGTAAGTATGATTCCGCCATACTCTTACGAGTATTCACATGTTGTTTCATTGCTTGAATTGATCCTTGGGACCTTAGAGAAACCGAACACTAGTTATGTGTCGTAACTAAGTTAGTTATCTTGGGTTATGATGAATTCTAATATCACCGGTTTATAAGGGGTTATTTTATAGTTTGGGTAATTTAAAGGTTTACTTATTAAGTCTTAAGCTTAATACTTCTTGTTGTCTGATCACCAATAAGATTGATGTGGTAAATCTAAAATAAACTTGACAAATGAATTTTAGGTTTCATCCTTAGACTTAATAGCTCACGATCTTCCTTGAGGATAGATAACCATTTAATAGATTTCCTTATAAGATAGACATTTACCTGTCGGGCGGGGGTAGCCATAATTGGAACTTAAACTTAATGAATCCAGATAATTTAGTTGACATAGACATATGGTTCAATTTGGTTAAACTGGGTATTTGCGTCTGACCATCGACAGAGGCTTTCGCATAATTTCGTGTTCCAGGTTAGTAAACCGAATTATTACACCAACATAAAATAATCACTTTATCTTTTAAAAGATATTAGAAAGATTCATAACCCTAAATCTTTGAGTCTTTTGTTATTTTCCTTAGTATTTTCTTTTGTTTATTTTATTTATTTTAATTAAGGAAAACCACATTCAACCAACCAATCAAACAATCATTCTCTTCTCCCTTTAATTATATATTTGTAAATAAATAGATTCAACAATTAATAACAACAGTAGGAATTAAGTCCTCGTGGGATCGATATTTTATCCTTATTAATTATGGATTTTCCGCTAAGTGTCATACACCCTAAATCTAATCAAATTAGATTAAAACATGCATGTATAAAGTTAAGATAACATGATTAAACATTGAATTAAAGGGGTAATCATATTAGGGGGCCTAGAATCAGACTCGCTCTGATACCATTTTGTAGAAGTTTTATTGCGGAAATCGGTAACGCAGTGGAATAGTGGAAAATCAGAATTTTCCGATTTCAAAACTTTTTCTCGGAGTAATAAAATAAACTTATTTATTTTATTATCCAATAATCAAATTATGAAATAAAACACCATAAATCAAAATTTATGTGAATTTACCGAATTACCCCTAAACCAAGCATTTTGTTTATTTTTAATCCGAAATTGTTCAAATTTTTTTTTAATGATTCTAAATCATTTCTAATATGAATTTACCATGTCCCAAATGTCAAATACAATTAGCAAATTAAATTTCCCAAAAATTGGCCCAAGGCCGTGAGCTACCAAAGGAGGGGGAAATGTGCATTTTACACTTTCTATGTTCAAAACACATCAAGTTGAAATCCAATCAACATAAGATTTTATATGTATCTTATACACATCAAAATACACAACATAAAGGAAAATCCCCAAATTTGGAAGTGGTCTTAAACCCTAATTTTTCAATTTCTACAAATTGGACAAATTATACCAAATTAACAAAATCCAATATTTCAATCATGTTTCTTCCATTCAAATCAAGTCTCAACACAATGAAATAACTATAGATAAAATATAGGTCATTTAAGAGTGGGTCAACAACTCTAGATTAGCAACAAGTTTCTCAAACTTTCAAAAGTATGCTTATTAACTCATTAGAAGCATCCTTTGAATTTTATACATGCATAACCTTATCAACAAACTTCTATCAAACAAAACACAAAGAATAAGAAAAGAATAACAAGATAACATCATAGCATGTAGTCTAGAACAAAAGAAACATTTTACTCTCTAATAGTAAGTTGAAGAAACTTACTAAAATTCCAAGTTTTGCTTGTTTTTCTTTATCTTTCTCTCTAGCTTCTTTTGTTTCTTCAATCGAGTTTTTGTATAAAGTGTATTAGGTTATTAAACCCTAATTGAAACAAAACAATATATACTTGCCAAATAAAGCCTTTGGCCGAATTTTGCTAGTTAAAATATCTAGATATTTTTTTTCAATTTTTGTTTCAATTAATTAGCTTTATCAACTTGTTATATTTAATCATTACAACTTTAATAACTTTCTAACAAGTCAACAAAGGCAACTCAAGTCATTAAAAGAAATATTATAACTTTAAGATATTTATACTTTAATTAATTTAATCATTTAACAATTAAATAATTAATTAATTAATTAATTACAAATATATTGAATATATATATTATATTTACAATAAATATCAAATACATATATATAAATATAATATTAGTCAAATATCTCAATTTGACAATTAATTAATGTGTATTTGAATTAATCAAGCATTAAATGCAAATACATAAAAAATAAGGAAATGACTATCAGGTCCCTACACATGTATTTTGCGTTTAACCTTTAAAAGACTTTATAAATAATCAATATTATTTATAAATGTTGCCCTAGTGCTCTACGAGTATATTTCATTAGTGAGACAATTATGACGACCACGGATAAACTCGCTGAATCATACAGGTCGAGGTCATGGCAAATGTATAATTCCTCTGTCACATATATCTGGATAAATCCTATAGATATAGATCTAAACGTCAAATCTCTATAGGGATTATCCAGTCGACTATTCTATTAGCAATCTCAAAAAGAACATTTAGAATTTACTTCTAAATTGTACCACGGGCCCATGGTTTTTATCTGATTTCTAATCATATGGACTACCTATGCTCTGATACACAGAATTGACGGATCCTTTCTCGATACACACAGGACACCCTGAGGATCTATCTACACCCAACGAACAAACGGAGGTCTGATCTAAATAGATCGGTGACGTGACTGTCATCTAAGTGTAGAAGATGTCTCATGTGCCCACAGTGGCATCTCAAGTCTAAGAATCACAAGTGCTACTCAACCCGATAAGATTCTTATTGACGTTGGTGTACCATCCATTAAGAATCTTTGGTGAGTCATTTAGTGTTTATTCGCTATAAACACCTACACGTCTATACTAGTCTCCCAGACTTATGGTTCATTGAGAAACCATTGGAATCATATATTCCAGTATATGACATATACCGGTCTCAACGAGTTTACTATACTGACCAAGTAGTGTAAACTTTGACCAGGAACTGTCTGAGAATGACAACGTCATGATACAACTCAATGTCAGTTGCGACGCTTTTGCAACAGTACCATGACTAGTCATTCTAAGGTCATTACGTCTTTACCATATTGAAAGATACATTATATTATAGAAACTGCATATATATTATTCATAATAATAACGTTTTACAAAAGTATTTATAAAGAAATACAACCGGGAATTGGCGCTATGAGCACCAATCCCAACACTCTCGACTGGCGTTATTTCCATTGATTTTGTAAAATCAAAGGAGAATATTGCAGCTCAATTAACAAAGGGTATACCAAAGGAGCAAATGTTGTATTTATCGAGGGGAATAGGCTTAAAGCCAATACAATGAGAAGTAACTTAGCGGAAACCCAACCTAGCAAATTGGTAATTCAATTCTAGGTTCAACGTGGCAAACTAGTTGGGTGAAACTAAAGTAATAAAGCATAACAAACTGCTCATTCCTATGATAAGAAAAGTTATGCTATCTATGACGATAAGAATGAATGATTAATCATTCTTAATGACACTAACAGAAGAAATAAAATTACTATTGCATGATACTTATAATCGTTGTGTCACCTATATAGGAGTAATATGGGGTCGTATTTATGAGAATGAAATGGCTAAATTATCCAAAGCTCCAATGAATCCAAGATTGTTCATGACCAAAATGAACATAACCTTATTAATTGAAAGGTATCAAAATTTGATATGTGTAAAACTTATTGTCTTGATTTATGAAATATGATGAACAGTTTAATATCTCCTATACACACTGACTCATCGATAAATCCAATAAGTACTTACTACGGAAGGTTCAAGTCCAAAAGACACATCTCCTGATGCGTATCGATTTTAAGTTTTCTCCGGATCATGCTATGTCCAGTATCGCCACTATTTTCTATACAAATATGGGGTATTGTAAGAGTTTGTATAGAAATAGTGGGAATAGTCCCACATCTAAAATGTATATCGAAGATGAAAGGTTTATAAGGGTATTCTAAACACTTATATTAAATTGGAAAAAGTAAGTGGGCTTGGGCTTGATTGATGTGTGGTTGGCATGAAAATTAATATATTTAATATATATTAATTATTCAAAGATAGGCTCTTGTGACATTGAATAAATGTCTTATTTTTTGGAAAAACATTTTTTGAGTTTAATTTTCATTTAAAATAGAAGGGTTATGTCTGATCAACATACCCCTTCATATTTTAACTGAATTTGGAAAAATGTTTGAAAATAAACCACCCTATTTTTCCATTCTTCATATAAAAAAAAGATAAGGCAGACTTGGAGGAGATATATAAAAAGAATATGAAATTGATAAAAATTCTCTACATACAAACTTGTTGATCTTAAAAAGCAAACACCAAGTATGTTCGCCAGGGGTTGGATTTTCAGTGCAAAATCTTCGATCATCAGATTATTGAATCCTAGTGGCAGACGTCCGAAGAACTACAAGCACGAGAATAGGGGTGAATTTCTGCTATAGGACATAGCCTTCTGTGCTAGCCTCAATCTACAAAGTCCGTTTCCTGTTTTTATTTTTTCGATTACTTGCATTGTAAGTTTTCTGTTGGTTTGATATTGATTACTTGTTTTAAGTTTCTGGGTTTAGTTTGTACTACGTTTACAAGTTTCTGTTTAAATAAAATTATTGCATTCGTTGATTGTTCTCCAACATAAATGAGATGAGAAGAGATTTGACGAAATACAGAACGGGACCGAGAAGATTTTTTATCTTGACAAAAAATAATGGGACAGACCAAGATTAATTTTCATCATGATTTCATAAACATGATAGAATTGAAATTGATAAATATCATCCCATCCCTACTCATCGTCAACCCTACGTCTAACATTACTTTTTAGTAGTCCCCAAGTAGCTTTACTGTTGTCATAGCCCATATGTCAAAACCGTTTCCATATTTACAAGTCACCGCCCCACGTTTGTGTATCCTCAGTAGAAAAAGAAATTCAAAAACCAGCTAAGCCTAGTAATTTGATCACTCTGTAATTCCATAATAATCCATTTAGTCAAGTAATTTATGGCAATTTCAAACTCATTTAGACCTTTATTTCCATTAATAAGGTGTTTCACTTTATAGTGGCTGATTGTGTGCCTTTGCCTTTTCAATATTACTTGATATGGTTTTGATAATGTATCCTAATATCTAAATTGGATTAAAATAAAGGTGGTTTTAGAGACAATCGATATATGCGGTCGGTCGGGATCATATCATTTGTTCTAAAATTAAGACCCAAATATCAAGAAAATTCGATTTTAAAGTAATTTTATTTTTTAATCCTTTTTCATAGGAGCCTTATTTAAGTAACTCCCTTAGGGGCCCCAAAATTTAGTTAGCGTAATTTATGGTCTCCTGAATTAAAATTGAAATCTAGATAATTGAACTTGAAATGTACATAGGCTATTGAACTTGAAATTGAAACATGTTTCAATTCAATATTAGAAGTTTCAATTTCGATGAATATTGATTCAACTTCAATAATCTCAATATCGGGATACTGTAATTGTGGCACACTTGCTAACAATGCATGAATACTACATTTAATGCCCAAAAATATATTTAAAAATTAAAAAATTTGACAACCCTCATAGCCCTATTTTCCTTTCATAGTTCATAGGAATGGAAAAAATCCATACGGGAATAGGAAAGAGCCCAATACATTAATACTATGTGTAAGTAAGGATGATCACGGTTTCAGGTCAAACTGCAACCCGACCCGAATCGCACTGCGCGGTTTGAAAAAAAATTAAAAATTATTTCGGGTCAATTTGAATTGAACCATAAATTTCGGGTCGGTGTGCGGTTTTGACCCAACCTCGACCCGAATCGCCCAAAACCATAAATTTTGACTCAAACTGCGACCTGAACCGCCTAAACCGCAAACCTGCGTTCAAATTAGATATTATTTTATATTTTTCTTATTCTTTAACCATAAAATTTAAGATATTTAATGATCATATGACAATATGCAATGTATAAATGAAAATTATGTATTTTTTCTCTTCAATTATTATGTGAAAACATACAAAATTTTCTTTAAAAAATTTATAATTCAAACCGCCGACCCGAACCGCCCAAACCGCCGACCCAAACCGCCGCGATTTTCCTTATCAAATTTGCGGTTTCGGTTTCTAATATCCCAAATCACCAACCCGCGTGGTTTGAAGTGAAAAACGAAAAAACCCACCTGAACCGCACTGCGAACACCCTTAGGTGTAAGTATAATTTCAATACCTGGTAGTTGGATTGGTTGAGTACAAGCACTACCATCCTATATAAAAATCCATGTGAGAACATAAACTTCCACCTGCCATTACGTGAAAATTAAATACGAGTATAATTTTTGTAACCGTTAGTTGAAGAGACTGAATACGAGTGTTGTAATCTCTATAACATATCCGGCCCATTATCATCCCAAACAAACATAAAAATAATTAAAATAACATATGCTACCCATAGGGATGAAAAATTGGCAAAGGGTCGGAATGATACAAGATTTGTCAATCTCAATCCCAATCAATTTATTGAACCAGGATGATTATATTTTTTCGGGATAAAAAATCGTCTTAGTTTCATCTCATATCCCATTAAAATCTCGTCTCATATCCTGTTTAAAAATTATCTCATCCCGTTAAATCTCGTCTCATCCCATTATCCCGTCCCGTCTCGCTTGAATTTTCGGGATAGATTTTTTTTTATTCCGTCCTTTTTTAAGACTCGACATAAAAATATATATGTATGGCAACAACAAAGATAAACCCATTTAGCAATGTCAATATATATTTTTTTCAAACGGATAAGCCGATTTAGCAATGTAAAATGTCAATATAAATTTAGCAATGTCAAAAGGGTCATTTTACACACCTTCAAAAGTTTACACAACCAAAACGATATGCCCCTCAAAACAGCCAGCGCCGCACCGCCAAAAACCACATGGGCGGTTAGTTCCATTAAATAATAACCTATAAATACTTCACTTGGGTTTCTCTTCCCTTTCTCTCTAAGCAATTCAATTCAATTCAATTCAATTCGAACTCCCCCACTTGCAAAAGTCGTTACGTTTTACCCACGCTACCTTCAAAATCACACAGGTTCTTCATTCTAGGTCGTTTCAGCATATTTATTTATATCGATCAATACCCATTTTCATATATTTATTTTGCTTTGATATGTATAAGTTAGTTTAGTTTAGCTTTTTTGATTTCTTGTAGAAATTCGTCTATTTTTCTTTGTCTGTATATATATGGTTATATGAAACCTCTGTTTTAGTAATTTTTTTTTTTTTATTTTAGTCTTTCAAAATGGAAAATACTAATGGTTTAGTTTAGTTAGCCAATCAAAGCAAACAAATAGCTTCAATTCATATGTAGATACTACCAATGATGAAGAAGAATCATTGTCAACACTTTCGAATTGCGAAAGTTCTGTTTCTGGTCCTGCTGTTGATCCGCCTACATCGTTTTGTAATGGGTTGATTAGTTTATGTTGATGGTGTTTTTAGGCACTGTGGTATTTAAAACAGCACGACAGGGGCAAAAGGTAATCCCATTCTTGTTCAGGATCATTAATGCCGACCCGACCCATAAAAAGCTAGCAGTAAGGGCCCGAGCACTTTTGCAATAAGGGACCGAGCACCTTATGATTACAGACCG
Organism: Zanthoxylum bungeanum; assembly: GCA_019454045.1. Classification (NCBI taxonomy): domain Eukaryota; kingdom Viridiplantae; phylum Streptophyta; class Magnoliopsida; order Sapindales; family Rutaceae; genus Zanthoxylum; species Zanthoxylum bungeanum. The sequence continues at coordinate 29,716 of SKCR01019455.1, read as the reverse complement.
ACCACAACAGGTAGAGACCGAGCACTTTGGTTCGAATGACCAAGCATTATCAGATCGACAACAGCATTCTCAATTCAAAGGATCATTATGACCGACAACAAGAGACCGACCAGATATGCTCCGGAAGATAACACCATATTCTTGCGGATAAGAAGACAGTCCTACCTTCATAAGAGATACTGATGAAACCAGTGTCCTAGAAGGATAAAGGAAGTAGATGAAGATTTGATTAGGAATCCTTGTGGGAAAAAGAGATTGTTTCAACTAGGAATCCTCATACTAGAAGGAATCTGATTTCTTCACTATTATAAATAGAAGGGTAGAGTAGGTGTAAGGGGTATCAGAATCAAGATCGATCTCAGTGTGATTAGACTTGTAAGCACAAGAGATACAAGTTTCAGTAATAAAAGAGTAGTTCAGTTTGTGTCCGTGGACGTAGGTCAGATCCAAATCCACCGAACCACGTTAAATCTTCTCGTTTAATTGGCGCATTATCTACCTTCTGCTAAGTTTGCTTTTGGTTTCCCTCATAACCAAACAAATTCACTATTGAAGGAGGATTACCTCGGGAGTGGTATTCTCATATTGCCCTGAGACCAAAATCCACCGTCAACAGTTGGCGCCGTCTGTGGGGAATTCGCAACAAAAAGCAATTCGAGAGAAAGACAATGGCAGAAGGCGGAAATCATCAATCTTCGGGGAGTCCAGCACATTCTCAAGACTCAAATGGTGGCAATTTGAGCTTTTCTTTACATACTCGTCGAGATCCTTCAACGTAATGTCGCTTCCCGACTTCTTTCTTCCGGCCTACCCAAACAGAATGGTTCCACCTACTCAAAACTAAGAGGGGATGCCGCCTACTACTAAAATCCCGGTTTTTGACTGGATGAAAAAGATGGAAGAAAGCATGAAATCCATGATGGATCGGCTGGAGAGAATGGAGGGAACGAACAACGAGAGACCCAAAGTCGGAACCAGTCGAAGAAGAAGTGAAAAAGCAGAAGGGAAAAGGGTGATAGACACAAGTGAATACGATAGACCCAGAATGAGGGGCCCCTACGGGATAAAATCCGTAGTTGTAGAAAAAGATTCACAAACAGAGGACACATGGGAAGAAGAAGAAGGAATACAATCACCAGATCCCTCCTATGATAGTCTCCGTAGCTCCAGAAGAGAGGACAGGAGTATAGCAAGAATGTGCGGGAAATTTCAAGGCATGAGGAACGCCGTACCCGGGGCAATGGACGCGCAGAGGGGAACAGAAGACGACACGGCGGCACCAGCAGTGAGATAAAGTTCTGGTTAAAAAAGGAGATGACCAAGTGGGGGTAGGCCTCAAGAGTGATGCAGGAGATGTCCGGGACAGTGAGGAGGAATCTCCCCTCACGGTAGAAATAAGGGCAGAAAAATTCCCCAGACGATTCAACATGCCAACCATGACACCCTACAAAGGCCACTCCGACCCAAAATCCCACATCGAAGGTTTTGTCCTGCTGATGGAAGTTCAAAGAGTGGTAGGAGACGTCATCTGTAAAGTATTTTCCCTGACTTTGAGTGGACCCGCCCTCTTATGGTATAGAAGCCTGGCCCCGGGAAGCATTGGGAGCTTCCCACAGCTTAAGAAGTCGTTCATCCGGCACTTCAAAGGGGCATGCACCCCTAAACAAATGATAGGAGAATTAAGGCTCATGAAGCAGGGAGATGACGAACCCCTGAAAACTTTCATTGAGAGATACCACAACGTGGTACTAGAAGTTGGAGGATATGAGTCCCTAGAAGCCCTAGAAAGCTTAAAGGGAGCCCTAAAGGTCGGGAAGTTATGGACTCACCTAATAATCCAGGACATACCAGATTATGCTACTGCTATAGAGGTAGCCCGGAAATTTGTCTTGTTAGAAAGCGAAGAAAAGATCTCCCGAAGAGGGACGGCCATCCGAGAAAGAACAACAAGAACAGAGGCCCCCAGACGACCGGACAGAGAGTTCCAAAAATTCAATCCGAGACCCAAAGAATTCAAACCAATGCCTCGAAGAGATCAGGAAAGAGGGGTCGCGACCCAGGTGAATCATGTGGTCCGAGAAGAAGCGTATATTCCTCTGAGCAAGCCACCGGGGCAAATCGTCATAGAGATACAAGAAAAAAGACTCTTGATAGAACCCGACCTCAAGAGATTCCCCTCGGATAAAAGGAACAAGAAATCTTACTGCGTACATCATAATCTGAGGGGGCACACAACGGACGAATGCAAGGATCTGCGAGAACAGATGGAGGACCTAGCCCGAAATGGGTATCTAAATAGATATATCGACCATGAGGCCATGGCAGCCAGACAGAGGGCACGAAATCGACAGGTGAACATCATCGTAGGAGGGAAAACACTGGCCGGAGACTCTAACCGGTCAAGAAAAAGCTATAGCCGAATACAGGGGATAGAGGTGCTGGAAACGGAAAGGTCCCCAGTACCACGAGGAATTCGGTCGGTACCCATAATATTCACCGACGAGGATACTCGGGGGGTGAGTTTCCCCCATGACGATGCGCTAATAATCAAAGCTACAATCGGCGGCACAAAGGTAGATAGAATCTTGGTAGATCCCGGAAGTGCAGTAGACATAATCTCCAATGAAGCTTTAGAAGGCCTGGGAGTAGAGTACGCGACTCTGACCAATGACGGTACCCTATATACGGTTTCGGGGGCTCAACGGTCGTCCCGTTGGGAAGAATACAATTAACAATGACGATCGGGACTCCCCCCAGAACCCGAACAATCATGATAAATTTCACGGTGGTGGACTGCATGAGCAGTTACCAAGTCATTGTCTGCCGGCCTTTCATGATGAAAACAAAGGCTGCGATGTCCTGCTATTACTTGAAACTGAAATTCCCCACCCGGGAAGGGATCAGAATCGTATGCGGGAGTCAGAAAATAGCCCGTAGCTATTTTGCCACTCTCTCACGAGAGACCCTCTGCATTGAATAAGGCTCCAAGAAGAGGCAAAGGGGCGAGAACGAGGAAAACACAAGAAAATACCCAGGTCTTCAGCCAGATAAAGTTGCCCGGATAGGAGCAGCTGAAGAATTAGAAGAGATAAAGTTGTTCGGACCAGAGAGAAACATAAAGATATGGGGAAGCTTGGACGAAACCCTAAAAAAGGGCTTGCTAGAATGTCTGCGGGAGTACCTCGACATCTTCGCATGGGGACATAATGACATGCCCGGGATTGACCCAAAGTTCATCAGTCACCGCTTAGCAGTAAACCCGTCACACAAACCGGTCAAACAAAATAGAAGAGTCTTTAATCTAGAACGGTGCATAGAGGTGGCATCTGAAGTAGAAAAATTGTTAAAAGTCGGCTTCATCAGAGAGGTAAAATACCCAGAGTGGGTGTCAAACGTAGTATTAGTGAAGAAATCCAATGGAAAATGGAGGATGTGTGTAGATTTCACCGACCTTAATAAAGCATGTCCAAAAGACAGCTTTCCTCTACCAAACGTGGATCAACTAGTAGATGCAACAGCTTGCCAGGGACTGCTAAGCTTCATGGATGCCTTCTCAGGGTACAATCAGGTCAAGATGCACCCTGAAGAAGAAGAGAAGACAACTTTTATCACCGATCAGGGACTATACTGTTACAAAGTAATGCCCTTCGGACTAAAAAACGCAGGGGCAACTTTTCAAAGGCTGGTAAACAAAATCTTCAAACCGCTCATAGGCACTTCAATATTGGTATACATGGATTACATGATAACAATGTCCAGAGAACCAAGAGATCATGTGACTGACCTAAAGAAAACCTTCGAATTGCTGAGAAAACACAACATAAAACTCAATCCAGAGAAGTGTGCATTCGGAGTGGCCTCAGGAAAATTTTTAGGCTACATGGTGAGTTCCCGAGGCATAGAGGCCAACCCCCAGAAGATACAAGCCGTGCTGGATTTAAAATCCCCCAGAACAATTAAAGAGGTGCAAAGTCTAATAGGCAGGGTCACCGCGCTCAACCGATTCATCTCTCGGGCAACCGAAAAATGCCAGCCCTTCTTCAAAATCATCAAGAAGGCCCAGAAGGGGATCGACTGGACACCGGAATGCGAGGAGGCCTTCCAGCAGCTAAAAAAATATCTAGCACAGCCCCCACTCCTGGCTAAACCTCTCCCAAGAGAGACATTATACTTGTACTTGGCTGTTTCAAAACACGCAGTGAGTTCGGTGCTGGTGCAAGAGGCCGAACAGATCCAAAGACCAGTATACTATGTCAACAAAGCTCTGCTGGATGCAGAGACCCGGTATCCCATGCATGAACTAGTCGCCATGTCCTTAATCACTGCAGCACGGAAATTGCGACCTTACTTCCAGGCCCACCCTATCGGAGTTTGCACCAATTACCCCCTGCGGCAGATCTTGCAAAAACCAGAAGCCTCGGGAAGACTAATGAAATGGTCGGTGGAGCTAAGCGAGAAAGACATTTCCTACCTCCCAAGTGTAGCATAAAAGGGCAGGCCTTGGCAGATTTTGTTGCGGAACTCGCGGAACCCAAAATATTGACTACGGAGGAAGCAAATAGGAAATGTCAGTGGACAGGTCTGCTAGCTCACAGAGAAATGGGGCAGGAATCACACTGAAAAATAGTGAAGGAGAAGAAATGTTGTTTGCCTTGAAATTTACCTTCAAAACCACAAACAATGAAGCCGAATACGAACCAATCTTGGCCGGATTAAGGCTATGCACGGTGGTGGGAGTCCACGGCGTAGTAGTAAGGAGTGACTCTCAGCTAGCCATTCAATAACTAAAGGGAGAATTTCAAGCCAAGGAGCCGACTATGATAGCCTACTTGGCCGAAGTAAAAAAGTTGATGGAGAAAATGGGGAACGTACGCTTCGAACAAATCAGACGAGAAGACAACTGTGAAGTAGACTCCCTGGCCCGGCTCGCATCCTCAATGAAGATCGAGGACCCCAGAATAATCCCTCTCATATGCCTCCGAGAAAGAAGTATATGGGAGCTAGAGGTAGATATAGTAGAAGAGGAATGCAAAAACTCATGAGTACAACCGATTAAGAGATATTGGAAATAGGGGAAACCCCTAAAGACAAAAAGGAGGCCAAGAAGCTAAAATTCAAGAGCACCAAGTTTTCTCTGATCGAAGGGGTGCTCTACCGGAGAGGCTACACCGTACCCCTCCTGAGATGTCTAGCTGAAGAGGAAGCATATTATGTGCTCAGGGAAATTCACACGGGCATCTGTGGAAGTCACGCCGGAGGAAGATCAATCGCCTTTAAAGCCTTAAGACAAGGATTTTACTGGCCGACCATGCATCAGGACGGTGTGAGGGTAGCTCAGAAATGCGAAGGCTGTCAGAAAAATGCCAACATCCACCATCAACCGGCAGAGCAGTTAACCACCCTGTCCAGCCCCTGGCTGTTCGCGCAGTGGGGGCTAGATATTATAGGACCAATGCCAAAAGGGCGAGGGCAGGCGAAGTACGCAATCGTAGCCATAGACTATTTCACAAAATGGGTAGAAGCCGAGCCGCTATCCACCATCATGAAAAAGAAGGCCACAGAGTTTTTAAAGAAGAATATTATCTGCAGATTCGAAATTCCCCGGGCAATCATCACCGACAACGGAAAATAATTCGATAGCCAGGGATTCAGGAAGCTCTGCGAAGACCTCCAGATCACTTTAAAATTCGCCTCGCCAGCCCATCCCAAGTCGAACGGACAGGTTGAGGCAACAAATAAAACCATCAAGGCAAACCTTAAAGCTCGGCTCGGATCATGCATGGGCTTATGGGTCGAAGAATTACCAGAAGTGCTATGGGCACATCGGACGACCTACAAAGATTCCACAGGGGAGACACCATTTTCCCTATCATACGGATGTGAGGCCGTCATTCCAGCAGAAATCGGGGTAGCAACCCACAGGGTCCACCACTTTGGGAATGAGCATAAAGAAGAACTTATCAAAAACCACCTCGACCTAATCGTGGAAAAGAGAGAGAAATCAGCTATGAAAGCAGCAGTCTACCAACAAAGAATGGCCCACTTCTACAACAGAAGAGTTCAAACCCGCTCCTTCCTCCCGGGTGACTTAGTATTGAGAAGGGTCACCTTAAACACCCGACGACCAGAGGAGGGCTCGTTAGGTGCCAAGTGGGAAGGCCCCTACAAAATCACAGAGGTGGTAATGCCAGGGGCTTACGTCTTAGAACAGCTGGACGACACAAGATTGAAGAAACCATGGAACACCGAGATGTTGAGAAAATACTTTCAGTAAATTCTCCCTTCCTCATTTTCTTTTGCAGCAAACCGACAAGGGACGGAAATTCAATACAAAGCCTCTCTCAAAATGACCTGCAGAGAGTTGTAAGAAGGGCAGTATGTCCCCGAATATAAATAAAACTTTCTTTTCTAAAATTTTCACCCACTTTTCTAAAAATAAAAAAAATATATATATATATATAATTTTGTGAACCGTATTTAAAACTCTGGGGACATACTCAACACAACGGTCCAGGGTCAAAAGCACAAAACCCGCAACTACCCGACTACGGCTACCACCATAAAGAAGCACAAGTCACACCAGAATCAGTCGATTCCATATAAGCATTAAACAGCAGTGACGACTGTGAATCAGAGTATAGATCCGTGAGAAGCATAGCACATGGAGGGATGATACCCCCGCGGCGTTTGCTTGCTTCAGTATTACCGATCATAAAGAAGAATATGCCCTTAATGTTTCGAACACCCTTCGATCCTCACATGCCCGAGGCCTGTTTCAAAAGACGGTTGGCACCAATACCATATTGTTAATCGGCTCGGGTCTGCTCTTGTACCGCCGAGACCGATGTTTCCTGCCCGGCTCGGGTCTGCTCTTGTACCGCCGAGACCGATGTTTCCTGCCCGGCTCGGGTCTGCTCTTGTACCACCGAGACCGATGTTTCCTTTTCAGCTCGGGTCTGGATTTCATTCCGCCGAGGCCACTCGGTTATTCGGCTCAGGTCTGGATTTTGTTCCGCCGAGGCCACTCGATACAATGGATCCGTGAGAAGCATAGCATGGGGAGGGACTATGCCCCCGTGACGTTTTGCTTGCTCCAGTGACACCAGACATAAGGTGGAATGTGCCCTTAAGGTCTTAGACACTCTTTGATCCATTGATCATTTGGATCCAAGAGAGGCGCAACACGGGGAGGGATTGTGCCCCCGTGGCGTGAGCCTGGTCCAGCGTTGTAAGGAGGAGCCCTCGAACAATACACAGGCTCCATAGAGACCTAGCGTATAGAGGATGTGCCCTTACCATTTTAAACGCTCTTTGATCCAAATCCTGGTTCACCGGGACACTGAATTGAAAGTTTCAGAATTATGTTTTGGAGACCTCAGATAGGACGCTGTTTTGAGGCATCCGTGCTGTTGTTTACATTTGTTGTTTTGCCGCGCCGGTTGATGTATATTCGGTTGAATGTAAGATGTGTTCAATCGGGTATACGAAGTCCGATATTGTTGTCTTTATTTTTTATATGCATTATGTGATCGAGCGCATGGGTTTAGTAAGTTGGATTAAAGGTCCCCTATTTTGAGGGGTTGAAACCCTTTACCACGATGCTTTGCCGCACCGGTTGATGTATATTCGGTTGAATGTAAGATGTGTTCAATCGGGTATACGAAGTCCGATATTGTTGTCCTTATTTTTTATATGCATGATGTGATCGAGTGCATGGGCTTAGTAAGTTGGATTAAAGGTCCTCTATTTTGAGAGGTTAAAGAACCTTTACCGCGATGCTTTGCCGCGCCAGATGATGTATATTCGGTTGGATGTAAAATGTGTTCAATCGGGTATACGAAGTCCGATATTGTTGTCTTTACTTTTATATGCATTATGATGTGATGCGCATGAGCTTAGTAAGTTGGATTAAAGGTCCTCTATTTGGAGGGATAAAAAGCCTATGGTCTACATTTACCACGATACTTCGCCGCACCTTTTATTTCGTTATTTGCTTTTCTTTGTATGTCATCTTCTTGCATAATCATGCATCATGTTGCATCGCGCATGGGCAAATCAAGTTGGATTAAAGGTCCTCCACTTCGAGGGATAGAAAGCCTACAGGCTACCTTTGTCGCGACATTTTACCGCATGGGACAAAGTGCATTCGATTGAATGTGAGATATGTTCAATCCGACACTTGAAGTCCTATATATATATGGGCATATGTCGCATCTCCTTTCTTTAACTTCCATTATTTATCTTTCAAATCGCATCATGACACGTTTATTTTGATGTACGATTGCCTTTTTGGTTATTTCTTTGCATTATATACCTTATTGTTTCTCTTTATTACGTATGATTGTGCAACTGCCATTTGTTAGCATTTCCGTGTCCATGAATGTAATGTGCTTATGACATTGTATGCTTGCCGTATTTCAATTTATCTTTATGCATGCAAATTCGGACATAGATTATATGCAAATATGTTGTATGCAAATTTGGACAGAGATTGTATGCAAATAGTTGTATGCAAATTTGGACATAGATTATATGGAAATGTGTTACATGTGAACTTAGATGAACTTTTGAATTATGCATGTGAAATAGAATACCCTTGGGAATGTATGTTGCTAGATTCGATTAAGTTATTGCACAAATCATTTTATTACAAGTGGCATAAGTAAGGGACCATTCTGAACCCAATGGTTTGAGGTCTTCCCTTGCGAGGGGTGAGTGCGGCCTTAAATCTTTGTCCTGGTTCACACCGGGTGGTGACTCCATTATTCTCCGTTTAGTTCCCCGCGGACTACTCCGTACTCCCAACCGGGCCGTGAGCCCGGAACAGCATGCGTCGCCCAGTTTTTGTGTCTCACATTTATGCTTAGCAGTTAGCATCTTAAATAACTCTATGCATATGACGTTGATAATATCGGTAACGATGATGATCACGACAATGATAAATGTCAAATACATCTGTAGCTGATAGTGTTTACAGGGAATAATCTTTTTTCAACATGATGTTTTGATTCCTTTTTGTAGATGTTAAAATTAAAGTACGGATGTAAATACCAATTTAGTTTTCTCTTTTCTTATTTAGATAATATCATCTATGTTTGTGAGGAATTAAGTTCACATTAAAGTTTATAGTATATATATGACGTACAGCTCAAGTTTCTCGATTTACTTATACTTCACAAATCAGGTTTGAAGTAAACCAATGCATAACGTTATGTGATTACAAGGTCTTCCACACATGAAACGGATGAGATTTGGAGAAGATGGACTCAAGTTATCTTGTTCGTGATAGAATTGTTATTTTGTCAATTTTAATAGTAGGAGTTCCTCTACCATGCTATTGAATAAGAGTGGAATTGGTGGTGTGTTTACTTAAGGGTAATGAGAATGTAGGAATGAGAATCATTTCCAATAAGTGTGTTTACTTCATGAAATAAAATAAAAATGGGAATGGAAATGAGAGTGGGGCCCACAAATTTGGGAATGGGGAATGAGAATCTCATTCCCACCACCCCCCATGGGATGAGATTCTCATTCTCATTATTGATAGGAAATTACAGTATTATCCCTAAAATAATTTATTAATATTAATTTATAAATAATAAATAAAATGTATTAATAATAATCAATAATTAATAAAAAATAATATTTACTATTTTAATAAAATAATAATTTAATAAAAGAATATATTAATATTTAATAATTAATTAAGTAAGTAATAATTAATTAATACTTAAATAATATATAATAAAAAAACTATTAATCAATAATTAATAATAAAATAATTTTTAATATTTTAATAAAAAATAATTTAACATTGAGTAATTTATACAACAAAAATTAATAATAAATAATAAATAATAAATTAATATATAATTATAACTAAGGGTATTTTTATAACTTTTTAATAATTCATTTCGATTACTAAATAAAGTAAACACATCAATGGTAATACTGCTTCATTCCGATTCCGATTCCTTCAGTTAAGTAAACAACTTATATTGATTCTGATTTACCATTTCCATTCCAGCTCATTCCGATTTCATCTCATTCTGATTCTATCTTATTCCGATTACGAGTACGTAAACGCACCATGAGTGTTTAGTTTGATGCTTTCGACGGAACTGAGTATGTTGCTTATACGTTTGTGTAACATCCCGCCTTAGCAGCAATGTTACCGGCAGGAGACAGGCTAAACCCATCTCCATAAGCCTCTGAATCTAGAAAAATTTTGGCATGATGTATTCGTAACATCATGCAACCTGGCCTATAGCCAGCATCCATATACAACATAAACATAAAATCTCGGCCTCTGGCCGGCATCTCAACATCAATGCAATCTAAGGGCCCAACTAAAATGCGATGCAGACACAAAGGCATAATACAACCAGGGCTCCGTGCCCGAAATTACGAATAAACAAAAACTTTTACAAACTACACTTTATACAATTCAATTCTCTACAACTAGACTTATTACAACTTGACTCTGATACTCCCAAGACCTGGTGACTGGCTGACTGCAACGCTGCTATCCGACTCCTCAAGCTCTTGTGTCTGTGGTTGACCGATCAGGTCACCAACCTGCAAAACTCAAACACTGTTATGGTGTGAGTCATAAGACTCAGTAAGTAACTATGCCCATTCCTTGAGCTACAAACACACACAAGATCTGAATTCTGTTTCTCCATTAACTTGAGCTAGTATTTGCTCCTAACTATTATATGCAACTTTACTATAAATTCCTTTTAATCTGGTCATATATGCATTAAATCCTGTTTACTATTCATCTTTTCATACATCCATAATATACTTGTCAAGTTCCTATATCTCTAGTTATCAAATCAATTTCCATTACGCTTCTGCTGCGCTATTCTGATATCTTATTACTTGCCTAGTTACCTTTTCATATTCTAGTTCAGACATTTATTGTAATTATCTTTCTTTTATTTAATTGAAATATCATCAAATCGGATTTATGAGATATTCTTCCTATTAAACAATCATCAACCGTATATACATATGTATATAACCATATTATCGTACATTACCATTCACATGAGATTTCTCATATGAAAACATACAATTTATATCAATATCAATCATATGCCAATACGAATCACACATGCATATGGATGTAATAATGCTATCTTGCATTAATATAAGCTGTATACAACTCAAGTAATATCTAAAGTATATGATCTGCAAACATAATTTGTAAACTAAATCCTACTTAACCATGCCATGCTTCTATAATACATGAAAACCTTTTTCCGAAACACTTTTTCTGAAAACTTCTTTCTAAAAACTCTCTTTCTGAAAACTTTTTACTGAAACCTCTATTTATAAAACTTATGTCTGAATCATGCTTTGAAAACTGATGGTACTCGAATCTAGTTTCTGAAAACTGTTTACTGAAAACTGTTTACTAAAAACTGAGTTCTGAAATCTGAATACAGAAAATCTGAAAACTATGTACTGAGAGTCTAAAAACTGAAAACTGCTCTACGTCCAGGACCATAACTCAACTGGACGTCTCTCTACACCCAGGACCATAACTCAACTGGGTGTACTCGATGCCCAGGACCATAACTCAACTGGGCATCTCTGAAAATCAGGATTTCGGGACCCTGTAACCCCTAGTCCTGCTCGAGGATCTGAGAGCGTCCCCTTAGTCCTCCATATGTGCACATGCCTCTATATCCGTCAATTCCAAATTATCCGTCAATTCCGAACTGTATCTCAAGTTACATACTGGGGTGAGTTTTTACCTCATGCCCCGAAAAACATAAAACCATGTTCTGTTTCTCAAAACTAGAAAAAAATACATTATCTGAAAATACATTTCTTTCAAAAGAAAAACTTTTTGGAAACTCTTCTTTAAAACACCTTGAATCTCAAAAATCATTCTGATGTTATGATGTAAGCACATGCATATGTTCATGCACTCATGAACTAGTGATATATATATCTTATTCCTTATATGCTTTTATCATGCATGCTCATGTTTACTCATTCATTTACATACCCAGTGGTCTTTTATAGACATATAATATACCTTCTACAATAATAGGTTTATTAAGGCACTTCACAAACTTATTACTTAGACAAATTATTCTTATTTTATGCATTAGAAAATTTTAATTTCTCATCTTCTGCTTTTCTATCATTACCAATATTCAAAATTACAGGATACTATATGTGCTTAATACCTTAATTTTCAATACATTATAAACTTACAGTCCCGCCTCTCAATATTCAACCATGGTCGACACACTCACTCCATTAAACTATTTCGAAGATTTAAGACATTACTTGTACATGATAGTCATCCTAAAATTGATTTCACTTTAGGTATTAACTCATACTTCATTATTATCTCATGACACCTAACTTATGCGAATATTTTACTAATCAAAATAGACATTTATCACTTACTTCTAAATTACATTAATCCTTCAAATTATTATCTTATTAGTCGACTAATCATTATTCTCGAAATAAAACGAACAAAAGAACTACACTATCCAGTTATTATTTAAATAAGTTGCATCATTAATCGTTACTTAAGTACCATTCTTAACCCAATTTCTCTTTTTTTTCTCCTTAGCCAAAACTAATAACTTTTATTCTCTCCACAGTTTCTCTTTTATTTCCAATTTTACAACTAATCATCTTTACATCTTCATGAAATAACACTACTGCCATGATAGATTATCAATCATGAATTTCTCCTAGGGGCCAAAATTCCCTTTATTGCTCAACCATGACATCCTAATGTACAACAATTCATAACCAATTGATCTCCTCACTCCTCATCAAAACACTTAATATAATGCATCATGTATTCCTTAATCCAATATTTTTATCCAAAAAGAACATTCAGGGCCAAGAACTATATACCTTCAAATTTCAAAATTTTTATGTATTCAAGCAGAACCAAAATCCACATATTTTCTCCCTACATCAGCCCACGCCGCTGCCACCACTTTCCATTACTGTCCATATCTTGATTTTCAGATTTTATTTGCACAAATCATTTATAGATATATATATATATCATTATTTACTTATTAATTTTTCCAAATTAACCAACTAATAAACTATTATCCTTGTTCCAAAATCCCCAAATTTTCTAGTGTTTTAGGTGTTTTTCCCCAATTTGGATAATCTTTCCTAATCTTATCAATTTCAAATTTTTTTTATCAATTTCATACTAAATGTCGAATTTTGATAACTTTTAATTCATTCCAAATCCATTTTCAGATTCAATTTCAGAATTTAAATTTGATCCTCAAATGACAGAACCAACCAGTTCTCAAAGAAGTGATGAACATAGTTACTTACCAATTAGGTCTTTCTTTCTCTTGGTTTCTTTTCATCTTCCTCTGCCTTTCTCAGCTTTCTTCTTCTCGACTTCAGCTTCTCTTTCTATTTCCTTCGGTTCTCTCACAGCCTGCCTCTCCTCTCTCTGTCCCCTCGCCGGCGTTCAGGGCTGCACTAGGGCTCACCGGCGACCAGAGACGCAGCATGGCTTCTCCATCTCTTTCAATCTCCCTCAACTCTCTCCATTCTTGTTCTGCTGTGTTATTCTTCTTCGGCTTTCTTCCTTAATTCTTCTCTACTTCTTCTATTCCTCAGACTTTCTCTTTCTCGATCTCAGCCCTCTCTCTTTCCCTTCATTGTTTCTGCTATTTCCCTCCATCCTTATTCTTTCTCTATTTTCCCTTCTTCTTTTGATTCCTTTCTCTTCTTCTTTCATTTTCTCTACTGTTTCGTCTTTACCCTCTCCCTCTGTGTGCGTGGGTTGTGTGTGTGAACTAAAGATATGTTTAATTAATTAATGTGTACATGTGTCACGTGTGTGTATAGGAGATAAAAATCTAGATTATATATGATAATTAAATTTGTGTAGAAATATCTAGATTTCTAATTACACTTGTCACTAAATTTCCAATTTAGTCCCTTTAATTTAATTATTATTAACTAATAATTAATTTATTGAAAAGTTCTCATATAACAATAAAAATTGACCTCGCGTTCGGACTCTGCCTCACGCGAGAAAATAAAATTCACGCAATTTACTAAAATAATCCGGGATGTTACAGTTTATCTATGGTTATGTCGTGTGTGCTAATTTGCATCACTATAGAACCCTGTAAATAAATATTAATTTGCATCATTAGAAGCAGCAAAGCAAGAAATCATTTCTGAGTTCTCACTTTCTAAGGTAGATAAAATCTTACTTTTCTCGAAATAGTTCCTTGTAAAATTATCGTGCTAGAAGTAAGAAAGTAAGAAATTATTGATGGATCTTACTTGCAAAGTGGATAGAATCTTACTTTCTGGAAAATATTCTAGTAATATTATTGTCACATCTAATGTGTTGCACTGAATTAGTGTTAATATAGATATCTCTGGCCTAGAAGCAAGGTTCTTTTATTGGGACAAATTCTGAATCTTTAATGGAGAATAAAATAATGGAGGACAGTTTCTTTTGTCAAAATGACGCTTTATACCTTCTACTTTTTTCTTAGCCATGGTTGAATACTTCCTCGGCTAAGCATGTGCTTTATCAGCAAACCTACCTCATCATTGAAAATTGTAAATTTATAACCCTTTTTATGTGGTGTTGCTGTTAATCAATTGATTATACTCGTGCATTATTTCGAATTCATTTCAGTTCTGCCTAATGCTGGCAATTTTGAAGATCAATCGTTGCTTTGTTTGGTCGAGTTAGAGTGTAATCAGAGACGTAACGACATCAGAGATGCAGAACCTGAAACTGACATTTTTTTAATCAATTAATTCTTCAAGATTCTGCAGATGATGATGATGATGATAATAGATTTTGTGATAGTGTAAACTGAACTCAGTTTTGTTTTTCCTGCACGCCAGACAGCTTGTAGTGCAAGTATATATAAATATGTATTTTCAGCTTTCATATGGCCTTCTTGTTTAAGAAATAAAAACCCTCTGCGTATCCATCTTATGTCAAAACTTGTTCCTCTGGTTTTTCTTTTTTATTAGCAATTGATATTATATAAGAGTTAATAAAATCTGTTATACACGTGACATTAAGAATAAAAAAAGCTTTTGCAGGAAAGTTGGTTAGAGATTTTTTTGTAAAAATATTAGTCATATTCAGTTCATAATGAGAATATTTCTATCTTTTTTTTCTTTGATTCCATGTATTATTCTATTCTCATTATGCACATAAGGGAGAAGCCATATGAGATTTTCATCTCATGTACGGTTTTGAAACGGAGAATTCTTTGAATCGAATGATATGATTGTAAGAGATGTCAGTTCAATCTGAAGGCAATTATGCGAAAGCTTGATCCGCGATTTACATACGTATACGCAAGCGCACATATCGCACAAGTAGTATAAAAATATCGATCCCACGAGGATTTATTTCTGCCAATTATTAATTGTTGATGCTATTTATTTACAGGTATCTAATTGAGGTAAGAAGTGATTGATTGTTGGTTTTGTTGGTTGAATGTTGATTTGCTAAATAAATAAAAATACAAAAGAAAATACAAATGAAAATAAATAAATAAAAGATACAACACATCTAGGGTTGTGACCGGCGTAATCACACACGTATAACGCAAGCGCACATATCGTTCAAGTAGTATAAAAAGTATCGATCATACGATGACTTAATACCTAATCTATTAATTTTACTATGGTTAAATGATTACTGGTATCTGATGGATTGATTGTTTTGAATTGGAATGGTGACTTAAATTAAAAACAAATAAAAATTACGTGAAAGTAAATTGAAGAAAATTCAATATTATTAAACTATCCAGAGTTGTGAATCCTTCCAATATTATTTAAAGATGAAGTGGTTATCTTAAAGTTGGGTAATATATTGATTTACTAACCTGGAACACTAAATTATGTATAAGCCTCTTCCGATGGTCAATTACAAATACCCAGTATAACCCAATTGAACCATATATATATGTCAACAAAATTACCTGGATTCATTAAGATTAAGTTCCAATTATGGCTACCCCGCCCGACAGGTATATTCCTATCCTGTAAGGAAATCTATTAAAGGGTTATCTATCCTCAAGGAAGATCGTAGGGTATTGAGTCTAAGGTCTTAAACTTAAAATCCATTTTCCAAGTTCATTTTAAGTTTACCAGTTCAATTTTATTAATGGTCAGTTAATTAAAAAGCATTAAGATTAAGACTCAATAAATAAATTTTTATATTACCCAAACTATAATCTAACTCTTTATAAACCGGTGATATTGGAATTCATCACAACCCCAGATAACTTAATTAGGACACATAACTAGGGCTAGTGAAAACTTAAAAATAAAGACATAAAATAAAATGTCGAAAAATAAATGCGGTAAAGTAAATACTGAAAAGTAAAATTACAATAAAATAAAATGCTAAGGTAAAAGGAATTACTTTTACTACTACTATTTTAGATATCTCCCATAATATAATATATAAACTTGTGATAGCATTACCAACCAGCCATATAGGCGGTAACCTGATTAAGTCAAATTAAGTCCAACCAGCCATTTAGGCGGTAACAATATTTGTCCATAATCCAGCCATATAGGCGGAACCAAAATAAACCTGCCATATAGGCGGTAAGAAAATTTAATTACCAACCGACCAATATAGCGGTATCCTTATTAAGTCAAATTTTAAATAGTGAATATATTATAATTACGGGAGATTAATTTAAATAACAATAGTAAAAGAATTACCTTTCACCTTAGTAGGGGGAAGTTACATTATCATGGTTGAATAGTAAAACTGTAACAGTAATAAAAAATTACTATTACTATTACAAATAGTAAAATTACTATTACTATTACATAACATAATTAAAATTAATTACAAAACTGAAATTAAAAGAAACTAGGTAGAAAACTCCCTATTTACATCAGAGAATTCAGAGAGAAAGGTACATTTGAAATCAGAAAACTGAGCTGAATTTATACGCGTCGATAGGCCTCCGGCGTCGCGACGCTAAAGCCTTTGACGTCGCGACACCCGTGATTTACGGCGTGGCATGCAGAGAGCTTGACACGTGGCGATTCTGGATAAGGTGATAAGGTGACACATGGCAAAACGGCTACAACTCAATGATTATGCTGACGTGGTGATGATGTGGCATTGACGTGGCGACACGTGGCGAAAGGGATTGTCGACATCGTAGGATTGCGACACGTGGCATTTTGACTTAGTCAACTACTGATGTGGATGATGATGTGGCGGTGACGTGGAGTGACACGTGGCGACGGTGATTGTCAACACCATAGGATGATGACACGTGGCACGACGCACGTTAGCAGATCGGCTGTGATGGTGACACGTGGTATGGCGCACGTTAGCAAAGTCAAACTTCTCAGATTCTGACATGTGGACCCGGCGCACGTTAGCATGAGCGGCGCACGTTAGGCGTCGCGACACCGAAGATTTGAGCGTCACGACCCTGAAAATTACCAAAATGCCCTTTTGTCCAATTTTCATTGTTTTGGCTCTAAATCACCTCCAGAATGTCCTGAAACTTTATTTATCTAGAAAATAATACAAAACACATCAAAATTTTCACAAAATGCAAGGAACTATGCAAAATATTAGGTTAAATGAGTGGGAAATAGTGATACATTTACCACTCATCACACCCCCAAATCAAACATTTTGCTAGTCCTCAAGCAAAATACAAAATAAAATAACATAAACAAATTTTAACTAACCCACTTTCGTAGGGATCACGGTTGCATTTAGCGTATGCAACAAGCCTTTAAACCCCTAGGTGTCCCTAGTGGACGAGTTGTAGTCTCGTGAGGTTTACAGCAATGATACCCACAAACATTTTACAAATGCACACAAAAGCAAAAAGACAAGAGAAAAGAGAATAAATAAGTTAGTGACTAATCAGGTGAAACTTCTACTCCAAGTTACTAGTTGTTTTATTTCTTTCTAAATTACCGAATTAGTAAATTCTCCGATTATATTTACCATTCTCCATATACACAGCCAACAAAGTATTAATCAATCTCATTTTTGTCCACAACAGTCACAAGTGTAGTTGATAAGAGAGTAATATTTTTGTCCTAAAGGTTTATCAGAATTCACACCTTTTTGTAGTAATGGAATAATTTTTCTGATTTTTTCTTTGATTTTTTATTTTTTATTTTTTATTTATATACAATACATTCTGTCTATGTAACGAGCTTTGGGTCGATGCCTCCCAAACCAGTTGGCTTTAGGGCACCAGGTGTTAAGACACCCCTACGGACTTAATTACTCAGACTTCATATATATATATATATATATATATATATATATATATATATATATAGTTTTTGCAACATCCTTGATCCATGTAGCGAGCTTTGGGCCAGTGATGGCACCAGGTGTTAAAACACCCCCACGGACTTAATAACTCGGATTTCAGATGTTTTTTTTTTTACTAATCACTTTTTAAGATGCTTCCTCCAATTAAACTAGAGCACTGAATATTACAAAATTTTCAATTACAGCTTATTTCTGTATATTACCATGCATGTTGATAATACTTGCCAACTGAGCATATGAAGATCCATTTGAGTCAATTTTATGGAGAATTTACAAATTAAATAATTTAAAAGGAAATAAAAAAAATTAACTTATTTCGAAAATGGGTTGAAATACGTACCAGAAGTGGGAACTCCTTACACAGCTATCTCTCACCAATTTCACATTTTTAGTCAAAA
The DNA here is from genome assembly GCA_019454045.1 of Zanthoxylum bungeanum. Classification (NCBI taxonomy): domain Eukaryota; kingdom Viridiplantae; phylum Streptophyta; class Magnoliopsida; order Sapindales; family Rutaceae; genus Zanthoxylum; species Zanthoxylum bungeanum. Next base: position 10,978 of record SKCR01019455.1, on the reverse strand, counting down.
TAAAAACAAAAAAATGCAAAATATTTTTGAAATTTTTGAAAAATTTTCAATTTTTTTTTTATATTTTTCGAAAAAATTTGGACTAAAAATAAAAATAACACACAATCTAAAAACAAGATACTAATCGACTAATTCCCTCCCCCAAACCTAAATGAGACATTGTCCCCAATGTCTTAAATAGTAGAAGAAGAGTTTAGAAGATAATACCTGGTCAACTGAAATTCTACAGGAAAATTAAAGGTTATGATCCAAATTAATCTGAAGCCTCTTACCACGATCGTTCTCGGACCAATTTATCTTAGAAAGGATAGGATCAGTTTGTGGTTCAAAAGATAAGATTTATTCAATTAAATCTGAGGCAGTTCTGGCAGTAAAGAGAAGTTCTTTCAAAAGTTTTGTCACGAACCCATTTCTCAGGGCATCCTCAAGAAACACACAAAGAAAATCATAATATCCTTCAATGTTGTACAATCCAAGCGGTTTCTAGTGTATGTTCAAGTTCACCCAAGATAGCATATAAAAATTTCCTCCAATATGCCCAAGCCTCCTAGAAAAGCAATAAAAGCTTCGGCACGGTTAATCATTTCTACCAGTCATTCAGATATACCTGGCACAATTAGTTCTTCTCCATTTGATGGTCCAATAATATTTGCCTCTGCCAAGGGTTTTGGAATGATTCCCAAGACTTGATCGCCTCCTTCTTGTACGGCCTTTGAAACGATCCCCATAAGTCCAAGATTGCCTCCGCCATATACTAAGTGCATATTCCTTGCAGCTAAGACTCGACCCAATTCTTGTGCTGCTGCTATGTATTCTGGTTTAACACCAACACTAGTACCACAAAACACACAGATGTTTTCAACTTGTCTTCTTGAAGTGGCTTCCATGTTTTACATTGGATGTCTTCAAAAGTGAAATGATGAGTTGAATTTATTACACCTGAAAATGGGTGAGTAAAATAATAGCACTAGTATCTGCCAAATGACAATTATTAGTTAAACAATAAAATAAATCGTGATAGTAAAAAAGGTCTGGATCCTGTTGGAGAAAATAAAAGAAAAGAACAAAACAAATCACAATTATTAGGAAAATACAAAGAGATATAATATGTACAAGAAAATTAGCGGCTTGATTGACGTCTATGCGTCAGGGACAAGTTTCCCATCTTATTTTCTTATAAATTGGCAAACAGGGTCTTTTTGAGTCAGATTCCCGAGACTTAACTGTTGTCTCTCATTTTGGAATTGTTCATATAACACACGAATTTCATGATACACATATCCACTGGGATGCGTCTCAAGAGTTTTAGATATATCATCCAATGACTCCTTATTCAAGCCATCCTTAATGAAATTAATCTTATCTTCACGGTTATTAGACACCATTCCTAAAGAACGACAACGAGTATCACAAAACATGCAAGCATATTTGTAACAAACACCCATTCATTTGGCTCTTCTCTTTTTAGTATAAGTGCTTATTCCTAAACCAGGCAAATGTGAAACAAAATGATCAGAAGACTCACCTGTCAATTGGACCCGTGCTTCAATTACCCAACAAATATCAATGGGAATACCGTTGATCATCAGTAGTCTCATCCGTTCCAAGTGAGCTTTGTAAACTTTCATCGGAGATTTTTGAGGGAGAGAAGGAAATTGCTTGTGAAGATTTGCAAGAACTTCTTCCATCTTAAAATGACTTAATCTGCAAAAATTAAACACACAAAATTAAATCACAATAAATCACAATATATACATAGATTGTATGGGTTGCCTCCCTATTAGCGCTAAGTTTAACATCGTCAGCTAGACGTTACTACCCGAATATTGTGCTGGATCTGAAACTGTGACACTTTCTTTTTGTCGCTCAAATGATTCTCCCTAGTAGTGCTTGACATGCTGACTGTTAACTTTGAATGTGTTGTTGGTATTGGGATCCAATAACTCAACAGCTCCATATGGTAAAACCTGAGTAATCACAAATGGACCTGACCACTTTGATTTCAACTTTCCGGGAAAAGTTTCAACCTTGAGTTGTACAACAACACCTGGTGCCTTGGTTTCAACAATCTGTGCACTATTTTTCGATCATAAGCCTGTAAGCGAAATTCCTCTAATTCATTGAGTTGGTGAATTCTTTTCTCTTCTGCAGCTTTTGGATCAAGATTCAACTTCTTCAGTGCCCAGTACGCCTTGTGTTCAAGCTCAACTGGCAGATGGCATGCTTTCCCAAACACCAATCAATATGGGGACATACCAATGGGTGTCTTGTAAGCTGTTCGGTAGGCTCATAATGCGTCATCGAGTTTTGTAGACCAGTCCCTCCTTGTTGATCCAACGGTTCTGTCCAAGATTCTTTTAATCTCCCTATTGGAAACTTCAACCTGTCCATTTGACTGTGGATGATAAGCAGTGGCAACCTTGTAAGTAATTACATATTTAGATAGAAGTGCATCAAAATATCTGTTGCAGAAAAATGTGCCACCATCGCTGATGATTGCCCGAGGTGTTCCAAACCGAGTGAATATATTCTTTTTAAGGAATTTGATCACCACTTTTGAATCGTTGGATGGCAGTGCAATTGCTTCGACCCATTTGGAGACGTAGTCTACAACAACCAAGATGTACAGTTTTCCGAATGATGGAATAAAGGGTCCCATGAAATCAATTCCCCACACATCGAATATCTCCACTTCCAGAATATTTTACAACGGTCCTTCATTTCTTTTCGAAATATTCCCCGTTCTCTGGCACCTGTCATATTGAAGAGCAAAAAGATAAGCATTTTTAAAAAGAGTGGGCCAGAATAAATCTGATTGAAGGACTTTTGCTGCAGTTTTGTCTCCGCTGAAGTGTTCGCCATATTGTGATGAATGACAGTGCTGCAAAACACTGTAGACCTTCTTCTGTGGAACACACCGCTTCAGTAGTTGATCAGCACAGCGTTTGAAAAGGTAGGCTCATCCCAAACGTAGTGCTTGACTTCTTTGAAGAACTTCTTCCATTGTTGAGTTGTCCATTCCAACGGCCATTTTCCTGACATAATATAGTTGACATAGTCAGCATACCAAAGGACTTTCTACTGTTTCATGGCAAACAACTGTTCATCTGGAAAATTTTCTTTGATTGACAGTTCTTTGCCAACTGTTTCTCCATTCTCGATCCTCAATAGATGATCCGTCATTTGGTTTTCTGTTCCTTTCCTGTCTCTGATCTCCACATCAAATTCTTGCAGAAGAAGTATCCAACGGATCAGTCTAGGTTTGGCATCTTTCTTGTGATCAGATATTTGATTGTTGAATGATCTGTGTAGACCACCACTTTAGGACCCATCAGATAAGAGCGGAATTTGTCAAAAGCGAACACAACTGCAAGAAACTCATTTTCAGTGGTTGTGTAATTGAGTTGAGCTTCATTCAGAGTTCTGCTGGTGTAGTAAATGGTGGAAATTCTTTGCTTTACGTTGTCCCAAAACTGTACCTACAGTACAATCACTAGCATCGCACATCACCTCAAATGTAAGGGCCCAATCTGGTGCTACAATGATGGAAGCAGAGACCAGCTTCTATTTTAAGATCTCAAAAGCTTCTTGGCATTCTCTGGTGAAGTTGAAAGTCACATCCTTCTCCAGAAGATTGTAAAGAGGTTTTGCAATCTTGGAAAAGTCTTTGATAAATCTCCTGTAAAAACCTGCATGTCCAAGAAAACTCTGAATACCTTTGACAGATATTGGTGGAGGTAGTTTTTCAATTGTCTCGATCTTTGCTTTGTCTACCTCGATTCCCTTTTGTGAGATCTGGTGTCCAAGAACAATGCCTTCCTGTACCTTGAAGTGGCATTTCTCCCAGTTGAGTACCATGTTTGTGTCTTCGCACCTTTGTAACACCTGTTCCAGATTTTGCAAGCAATGGTCAAAAGAATCTTCAAACACAGAGAATTCATCCATGAATACCTCCATACTTTGTTCCAACATATTTGAGAAAATGGCCATCATGCAACGCTGAAATGTGGCTGGGGCATCACATAATCCAAATGGCATCATGCGGAAAGCAAAAGTACCATAGGGACATGTAAATGTGGTTTTCTCCTGATCTTCTGGGGCGATGGCAATCTGATTATACCCTGAATATCCGTCCAGAAAGCAATAGTACTTATGTCCCGCCAGTCTGTCCAATATTTGATCAATGAATGGCAACGGAAAATGGTCATTCCTCGTGGCTTTGTTCAACTTTCGGTAATCCATGCATACTCTCCATCCAGTCACAGTTCTTGTTGGAATTAGCTCGTTCATTGGTGACCATATTAATTCCTCATTTCTTTGGCACACACTGCATAGGACTCACCCAAGTGCTGTCTGAGATGGGGTAAATGATGCCAGCATCCAACCATTTGATTATTTCTTTCTTTACAACTTCCTTCATGATTGGATTGAGTCTCTATTGATGCTCCACTTTGGGTTTGTACTCATCGTTCATCAGGATCTTGTGCATGCAAAATGATGGACTAATGCCTCGAATGTAAGCTATTGTCCAGCCAATGGCATTCTTGTGCTCTCATAACACTCTTAATAACTTTTCTTCATGTTCCAATGTTAGAGAACAAGAAATAATAATAGGTAATTCAGAAGAATTTCCAAGAAATGCATACCTGAGATGGCTCGGAAGTAACTTCAGCTCCAACTGAGGTGGTTCTTTAATCGAAGGCTTGATTCGATCTTTCTTTGAGAGTTCCAGACTTTCAACTGGTGTTGTCGATTTGAAATGGGAATGGCTTGTCAAGATAGTTGATACATTCCAGAATTTCAGCATCATACTCGCTGTCAGTCATGTTGGTGATGCAAGATTCAAGTTTGTCCGTGGGAATTGTATCAGTATCCTGGATGATACTATCAACATCATCAATTCTGAAACATTCTTCCTCATTTTCATCGCTCAGGAATTTCATGGCTTTGAAAACATTGAAGGCAACTTCTTGGTCCAGAAATTTCATGGTTAATTCTCAGTTTTGTACATCAATCACAGTTCGACCTATCGCCAAGAATGGTCTCCCAATGATGATAGACACATCTTTGTCTTATTCCATGTCAAGGATGATAAAATTTTCTGGGAGAATGAGTTTTTCAACTTTGACCAGCACATCTTCAACGAATCCTCTCGAAAATGCGAGCATTCGATCAACAAGTTGTAATGAAATTGAGGTAGGCATTGCTTCTCCAATTTGCAGTTTCCTGTAAATAGAAAAAGGCATTAAGTTAACACTAGCACCTAAATCACATAAAGCCTTACCGATATAATGTTCTTCAATGGTGAACAGGACTGTGAAACTGCCAGGATCTTTCAACTTCGGAGGAAGTTTCCTCTGAATGATGGCACTGCATTCTTCCGACAATGCTACTATTTTGTAATCTCCCAATCTCAATTTTCGTGAAAGAATGTCTTTCATGAATTTGACATCACTGGGCATTTCTTCCAAGGCTTCTACTAATGGGATGTTGATGTGCAGCTTTTTGAACACCTCCAAGAATTGAGCAAACTGCTTGTCCTGTTTTTCTATAGACGCTGAGGAGATGGTGGAGGTGGAGTGATCTGTTCTTTTTCTTTTTCCTTTGCTTCTTTTTCCTCCATCTGTGGAACTGCATCTTTTGGAACTTCCTAAATTGTTGCCTTGATTCCAACATCTTTGTAAATTTCAGTACCATTTTTCAAGGTAATGGCTTGACATTACTCATTCCCTCGGTTCCTTGGATTTGGTTATGTGTTAATGGGAAGATTACCTGGTGGTCTATAACTCTGAGCATTGGCTAGTTGTCCAATTTGATTCTTCAGTGCTTTGATAGAAGTTGATTGGCTTTGGAACATAACATCATATGCTGTTTGTTACTTTTTGAACATTTCTGCAATCTATTCTTTCATTTCTGGTTCTTTTTCAAACTTCTGGCTTTTGTTCTGTTGCTGGAATCCAGGTGGTGGATAGTTCTTTTACCCTGAATTGTTGCTCAATGAGAAATTGGGATGATTCCTCCATCATGGGTTGTAGGTGTTGGAATATGGATTGTTCCCTTGTTTGTTGAAATTGTTGACAAAATTCACCGTCTCTTCAGGTTGGTTTGGTTCTGGTGCTCCTCCATATGGTGAACTTGTGGATCCAATGTTACATTGAGTGCTGAGAGTCTCCATGAATTTGCATATCTGATCCAGCTTGGCACTGACTGCTGTATTGGCTCCAACTTCGTAAATTCCTGCAATTCCTTGAATCATGCTCCTTTCTGTTGGCCACAAAGAATTGTTGTTGGCCATTTCTTTGATTATGTCCCAGGCTTGATCTTCTCTTTTTGCCATCGAAGCCCCTCCAGCAGCAGCATCAATTGTGGTTCTCATCAGTCCAGAAAGTCCATTATAGAATGTTTGGACTTGAAGCCATTTTGGAATCTCATGGTGTGGACATTTCCAGAGCACATCTTTGTACCTTTCACAAGCTTCATAAAGAGTCTCTGAATCAAGTTGTGCAAAGGATGTGATGTCATTCCTTAGTTTTACTGTTCTGACTGGTGGAAAATACTTTGCAAGGAATTTGGTGGCTAGAGTGTTCCAAGTTATGATGGAACCAGCTGGTAATGAATGTAGCCAAGCCTTTGCTCCGTCTTTCAAAGAGTATGGAAAAACTCGCAGTCTCATAGCTTCTTCAGCTCCTCGATTGTAATTGAAAGTGCCACAAACTTCTAGGAAGTTGCTGATGTGGGCATTAGGATCTTTAGTTGCATTCCCCCGAAACTGAACTGATTGCTGAATCATCTGAATGCAAGTTTTGATGTCACTCGCATTTACTAGTAAGGGAGGAAGTACAATACAAGAAATGAGGCCATCTACCACCGAAATGGTTCTGTCTCGAATAGGAATTGGTGGTGCAACCTCCAAAGGTTCAGGTTCCATATTAACGATTGCTTCTTGGCCTTCTCGCCTTTCCCTTCTCAACTGTCTGATAGTTCTTTCAATCTCTGGGTCAAGCGGATGGACTTCAAAGCTTCTTATTCGTCTCATGAAGTGTCTAAGAACGTGAAACACAAGAAAACAAAAACAATAAGTAAAAATAATTAGATACAAGTAACGAATCTAACCTCAAAACTAATAGTGAAAGATAAATAAGTCCATAATAAAAATAAAATGCTGGGGTTGGGGATCCACTTATACTATTTCTAATTTAGAAATCTCCCTTATTAGAAATACAGAAATTATTCGTGATATTACCAACCGACCATATAGGTGGTATCCTCATTAAGTCAGATTTTAATTAAGTCCAACCAGCCATAAAGGCGGTAACATTATTTGTCCATAAACCAGCCATATAGGCAGTAATTATCTGTCACCTAAAGACCGACCATATAGACGGTGTTACTTTATGTCAAATAAATAAAACCAGCCATTAAGGCGGTAATCCTTTTAATTTGAATTATAATTTCCATATTATAATTAAGGGAGATTAATATAAATTAAAATAATAAAAGCTTCACCATTTCCCCCCAGCGGAAATCTAACTACTAAACATAAAAGAAAAGAGAAGAAGAATAAGAACTACTACTATTACTGAAAATAAAAATGCATAAATTAAATACTGAAAATAAATACAAACAATATGCAATCCTTAAATTCCTTACAAAAACCTAAGGAAAGCATGAGAATTACAAATGAAACGGCTTGGTATTTATAGAAAAACTTAAAGGCTTCTACCAATTTCTCCGCCGATTGCTCCACCAAACATGGCACCAAACATGGCATCAAACATGGCACCAAAAATGGCACCAAACATGGCATCAAACATGGCACCAAACATGCAAGCATGTTTGGTGGAAGTTTGACAATTTTTATTTGAATCTACAGCCGAAACATAAAATCTCTATCCCAAGTTCATTTTTCATTTACCCTATCAATCTTATTGGTGATTAGTCAACAATAAGTATTAAGATTATTAAATAATAGAAAATCAATTATTAAACTCGTAAATATTGCGCTTCATCATTTCCTTAAATAAAAATAAAGTGATACGGGTTAGGGGATCCACTTATAATATTTCAAATCTAGAAATTTCCCTTATTATAATAGATAACATTGCATTATATTACCAACCGACTATATATGTGATGAGTGGTATTTGTATCACTATTTCCCACTCATTTAACCTAATATTTTGTATAGTTTCTCGGGTTTTGTGAACATTTTGATGTGTTTTATTGTTATTTTGCAGATAAATAAAGTTTGGAAAGCATTGGAAGCAATTTGGGGTCAAAATAGTGAAAAAGGATGAAAATGGGCATTTTTGTAATTTTCCAGCATCTCGACGCGTAAACCCTTGGCGTCGTGATGTCTAACGTGCGCAGTGGACACGGGTCAGAATCTGAGAAATTTGACTTGCTAACCTGCGCCATGCCACATGTCATCATCACAGAAGATCTGTTAAAATACGTCATTGCCACGTGTCACGATCCTATGGTGCCGTCACTCCGCGTGACACGTGTCACTTTCTGATTGGACCGAATCATCTGCGAATCACATTCTGCCACGTGTCAATCTCTCATTGGACCGATCCTTACTGCGAGCCACGTGTCAGCATCCTATTGGGCCGATGTTATCCGCGTCAATAGTGAAGTCAAACCGTGTTTGACCAAGTCAATGCGCCTGGGCGACGCGACGCCATAGCCTTTAGCGTTGCGACGCCGGACCAGATTATTGCCTATAAATTTAGCTCAGTTGCAACTCATTTTTCTGGTGCTTTCATGGGGAATTTTCCCTGATTTTATAGGATTGCATCTATTTTGTAAAATATTTATAATAATTAAAATATGTATTTTTATTTTTAGTTTTTATTACAGTCTTTTATTTATTTACTTTCATGTTTTGTAGTTAATTTTTCACTGGGGGAATGGTGAAACTTTTATTATTTTAATCTAGATTGATCTCCCTTAATTATAATATAGAAATTATATTTCAAATTAAAAGGATTACCACCTTAATGGCTGGTTTTATTTAATTGACAAAAATAACACCGCCTATTGTTGGGTTTCTAGGTTTAGTCCCAAGATCAAAATAAGCATATAAATGAGAATGAATACAACTAAGAAGCATGGCGGAATCATACTTACATAGATCGGCTTTGGATGTGAAAAACACAAAATTTTATCTCATTTGGTGAAGCTCTCGGCCAAGGAGGAATTTATTGTGGAAGATGATCAAGCTCCAAGCTTTAATTTGGAAACTGTTATAATGTAACTAGTTTGACTAGATACATTATCTTTATATCAGTGTTTAACCCACTGCGGGTGAACCTTTATATTCTATAACACTAAAGTATTTTATTATATAAAGATGATATTGAGATAAACACATTAGATGTGAATAACAGAATTTATATTTTGAATATAAATAAATCTCAAATATATAATATGACAAACAAATAGCTCAAACTGATTTGATCAGTAGAAACATATTGTGGCATTGTTGTCTAGGACACAATCAAACAAGACTCGTATATCCGCACTTTTGAAGAGCGGGTACTATGACTAATTTGATTTTAATCAAATAAAGTCTACGAATCTAGTTTATTGGGCATTGTGCCTATAACACTATTTACTTGGTGAAAGTGTAAATGCCACTGATATGTTAGCCCTAGTTCATAGTGAAGCAAGTGGGCCCATGTCTAGTTAGGCTAGAGGTGGATATGAATATTTCGTGACCTTTACGGATGTTGCATCACGTTTTGGTTATGTGTTTCTTTTGAAGAACACAAATCGGAAACTTTTACAGTTTTGACACGAAATAGACAAACAGATCGGCTATAGTATTATACCGTCACGGTAAGACCGTAATGGAAAATACTTAAGCAATAAGTTTCTAAAATACTTGAAAGACTATAGTATTCTTTCAAAGAGGACTCCTCCCGGAACACGTCAAAGTGACTGTGTGTCCGAACCGAGAGACCGAATTATGTTAGACATGATAAAGGTTAATCATGAGTCACTCTGAGCTACCATTTCCTTCAACGGATAAACATTAACAGTGTAAGAACTTATTTTGAATAAGGTTCCATTAAAATCTGTTAGACATATTTCATATTAGATATGAACACGAAAGAAACTGGGTTTCTCACTCCTGATAATTTGGGTATGCTAGGCATATGTTTCGATGATACCAAACTGAAACCCAAATTGGATAAGTGCCAATTGTAGGTTATCCTAGGGATACCAAAGTATTATACTTATACATCTCATAAGAGAATAATTATATTGTTGCTCACCATGCGGTTTTCCTAAGAGGAATTCACAAGTGCAATACTAGTCTATTCCGCATTATCGATGTCAAATCTCGATAATACTACGACTAGGGATATTTAATGATTAAACCTTTAAAGATTGATACTGTCTCATATCATATCAATCCGGAATTAATCATAAGGACTTCTACCATTTATATATCAAAGTAAATAAATTACAAAACGGTAAAAGGAAATTTCATTACAACATAGTTAATTTTGTACAAAAACACAACGTCTTTTACAAACAGTGACGCTATGGGACATAACTGTCCAACAATCTCCCACTTGGCCTATAGCCAGTCACTCAAGCATATAATACCTGAACTATATACATGTCGCTCAAACTTTTGCTGAGGAATAACTTTCGTCAGCGGATCTGCCATTTGTCATCTGATGTGACCTTCTCGACCTTCACATCGCTACGATGTATGATCTCTCGAATCAGATGGAAACGTCGAAGAACATGATTGGATCGTTGATGAGACCGTGGTTCCTTAGCCATTGATATAGCCCCGTTATTGTCACAATACAATGGAACAAGTTTAGCTGCTAACGGAACTACTCCTAATCCAATTAGGAATTTTCAGATCCAAAATGCTTCCTTTGCTGCTTTAGCTGCAGTAATATACTCTGCTTCTGTTGTTGAATCGGCAACAGTCTCTTGCTTGGAAGATTTC